>JAOBAY020102118.1:0-17360 GCA_025331085.2 Zoanthus sociatus | reverse complement strand
TAGTAAACCGAAGATGTGGGGTTCGATTCCCGCCAAGGGCTTAAAAATTGTTTTCTCTTATTTCATTCTATATATACGCCGAACGCATTTAATATACTTTCATCTCATATTAGTACCTTGGTGGGTCCATGAAGGCAGTGCCTGGATTCTGTGGAATCACAGAGAAACGGGTATCCAAAAAACTCGATCGGAAGATTTCCGCGACCATGCTGGAAAATCGGCGAAGCTGTAATAATTACGAAAGTAGAATTATTAAAGCATATATACGTTAATGAAGGGTCGGAAATTTTTATTAGCACACTTGTACATCGAATCTCTGCTTAAAAATTTAGCAAATGTTTTTTTTTTTTAATTTTAAAGAGAAGAGCCATTTCTAAGAGTTGTCAAACTATTGCGATTATTTAGGGATGATATTTTCGTGTGCACGACGGTAGCCCCTTTTTATATCCCCCGTCCCCTCTTCCGGAGAGTCGGAGTTAGCGTGGTGATTTTTTTCGATCATTTTCCACAACTGTCGCTTCTGCTACCAGCAGAGGTCATTGCCTTTCAGATGTTTTTTCACTGGATAGCTTTAAAATTGAACAAATACCTTGGAATGGCGGAAAAGAACAATTTAAGAACAAGCTCATCCTGAAGCTGGAAAAGAGTAAAAGTTTTTCTAGTTGAAACTTTACTGAATCTTCAAACCGCTAACAGAAATGAGAACAAATTAAAAACAAATTGAGGCTGAAGCAGCCAAGAAATTAAGAATAATTGAGCCTCGGTAAAATGTACTTGTTCTCATTTAAAAAAACGTGTAGTGCCGAAAGGCGCTAGAATGACCACACACTTTCACGTATGTAGATCGGGTCGATAACAAATGTTTAAAATAACTAAATGTGAAAATGAATAACTGCAATACGTTATACATTTTTTCTAGAAAAATTATATTTCCGCTGGCCAAACCAGCCTTTGATTTCTTTGATTAATAATGTACAAATTGGCGTATTGTAGTGAACATTCGTTTTTTAAAATAAAATCTCTTATAGATTATAACAGATCCAATTACAGGGTTGTGCAACAACTTTAAACATATTTTAGGGGAGCGTCACATATCGATTACTCCACGAGAAACGTCATGGCGATGTTAGGGGGGGTCGGGGGGGAAGGGTTGCGAACCGTGACGTTTTTTAAGTAAACTACGTGGGAATATCGATAATTGTGGGAAAAAACTCGAACTTTTTAAAGTTTCTTTTTTATGAAAACAAAACCATTCCATAACTGTACTGACGTTCTGTATACTAAATAAACACATGAAAGCAGATACGGAGACGGCAAGAATTTTGATCAATCCAAAACTTGAAAGGTGCAAAAGCAATTATTTTGTGAAATATGTTTGGTTAAAATTGTGACTGACAGTGATGTATGTGGGCAAGACAGTTAAGGTGAAGTACGATGAGGGTGCAGCAGAAGAGAGGTGGTGGACAGGGGTGGTAGTTGAGAGGCTACCAGAATTCAGCTTTCTGGTGTTCTTCCCCGACGATAGAGAAATATGGGAATTTAACAAAGAAGAAATTGTTGTTCTTGAAAGGGAGAATTGAAGATTGGAAAGAGCGTGAAGGTACCCTTTGCAACAGATGATGGAGAATTAGATGGGCTGTTTTACGGAATTGTTGTCAAAAGCTCTCAGTGGCAACAAGCTTCAGGGTTTTTTTCTCGATGACCATCAAAGTGATGATGTGAACATAAATTCAGTCCGTTTTGTTTGAAACGCTTTAAAATTGGCTTTAAAAAATTATGGGGATAATTTCCGTATTGGCGCGTACTTATTTATGCATGCAGTTTCATCTCGTATATTACTATAGAAGTTAGGGTCTGGGTAAGGGTTAGTTTGCATGATTAAACAATAGTACGCGCCAATACGGAAATTTTACCAAATTATGTGTAATGCCATGAGGGGTGTAACAAATAGCAAAATGCATCTACAAAAAAGTAGAACCTTACCTGTGTCGGAGTATCGTTTATTTTCTTTCACGTTATGACTTGCTGTGATAAAAGAGCATGAAGAAATACACAAAAATTCCTCTAAAATACTCCCAAGGCTTTTACCTTCTTTATCGGCCTCGTAAATTCCGTAAAAATACTGGCCATCTCTTTTAATCTCCAAAAAATACTCTTCCAGAAAGCTTATTTCTCTTTGTTCTATCTCTTTAATATTCATTTTTTATCAATTACATACTAATGTAAACAGTAGTAACAGAAGCGCGGTTTCTATAATCATATGTGAAGTACCTACTTAAAATTACTGTTACACCGCTGACCAATTTATTTTGTCACCGTGGATTCATCCTCCCACTACGCTTGTGGGAAATTGTTTCCCTTTCTCAATGACATCACCATGTTCTTAATGGCTGACCACCCTGGAAGCGATGTATATTTCCACAGAAGGACGCTCAATGAGTACAAAGAAGGCAAGGCGTTTAGATTATTTGACTCAGGATGGTTGAAGGAAATATCTTTCCATGCTATCAGTGATAACTCCGACTACTGTTTCATGAAAGCCCAGTATACGCACTCCATGAAAATTTCGCACACGCCGCATTTACTCTGGATTTGTTCATTGAAGGAAACAGGCGATGTAGTCAGTGCTTATTGCACTTGTGTTGCAGGGTAAGTTTTTTTAGCATTTTTCTTTATTTTCTTTCATTGGTTGCATGTTGAAATATAGCAAAGCTTAAGAAACAAGGCCTAAGCCTTATTTAGAATGCAGAGGAAGGTACCTAAAAAAGCTAGAAACCAGCACTGACAGTTTTATGAAAAGATAAGCATGTATAGGGAATTTCAAAATAACTTTTTGTATTTTACAGAATGAGCAGTACCTGCATTCACGTAACTGCTTTGTTATTTCGCATTGAGGCTGCGAACAGAAGTGGACTTACGAAGCCTGCTTGCACTTCAAAGAAATGTAAATGGAATGTCCCGACTGATAAAACAGATATTAAACCGGCGAGGATTGCTGATATGGAGTGGAAATCAAAAAAATTTGGCAAAGGTAAGAACTTCAGTTAACCTTTTTTAGGTCTTTTTAACACGGAGTTTTTCTAATCACTTGCTCCGAAAATGTTACCCTGCGACCAGAGATCTCTTATATCCCCAAGTACAACTAGATGAGTCTCTTTTTCCTCTCGTTTACGTAATGACATGAGAGATCGCTGCTCGCAAGGTACAAAAGTGTTAAATCAATGTGAATTAATTCAGAATAAAGGCCCTAAATCCCTATCTGGTAGGATATCTACGAATACGATTAGTGTTGATTGAAAACAAGCTTTAAAATTAAGGTTTGAAATTAAATTATTTGAATTAAAATTATTTGAAATAAAATTTTCTAGTCATTATAGTCTCGATTCTAAGTTCTAACAGTTTAAGTATGCTTTTTTATTTTTCATTCTGATTACTTGTGGGGAATGTAACTAAGTTTTGTTCTAAACGTTGCAAAATAATTTATATTTTGTTGTTTCTATTTCGGACCAACGAGACCTGCAATAGATTCCAGGCGCTCACTGTTTCAGCCAAGGAAAAAAAATAGGTTATTGAGTCCTCAAGATCAGAGGAAAACCCTTTTTTAACAAATTAAAGGATATTGTTTCTGAATCTAGTTTTGTCATGCTTTCTAAAGTTGAATTTACTAAGGAGTACTTGGAATCATCTACAATTCAAAATGAAAAACCTGACTTGACGAGCAAACAAATAGACCTCATAGAAGAAAGCACAGTTGGACAGGCAGGAAATAAAAATTGGCACAAGCAACGGAAGGGCAAAATTACTGCATCTAACTTTTATCGGGTATGCACAAGAGCCACAACTTTAAAAAAAGTGGGTGAAAATGGTTCAAGGTCAATTGCTAGTGCAGATACACTTGTGGACAGTCTGTTAGGTAATGCTAGTGTCCCAGAAAACATGCCAGCCCTAAAGTATGGAAGAGAGATGGAACCTGTTGCTAAGAGAGTATACCTTAAATTGTTTCAAAAAGAACATAAAGGTATCAGTTATAGGGAGTGTGGCCTTTTTGTGCACAAACAAAAACAGTATCTAGCAGCTTCTCCTGATCTTTTGGTTGAGTGTCTGTGTTATGGGAAGGGTGTTTTAAAAATCAAATGTCCCTTTATCAGTTGCAAATACAGTCAGTATTGCAGTCAGCAGAAAGTAACCCTGAAGAGGCAACATCAGTATTTTGCCCAAATTCAGGGACAAATGGCTATAACAGAGAGGAACTGGTGCCATTTCTTTATTTATTCACAAAATGGACATCATTTGGAATTAATCAAGTTTGATGCAAGTTACTGGGCAACTGTAGAAAATAATCTTTCCTGGTTTTATGATAATTGCCTTGCTCCTGCCAAAAGCCTTAGGCATTGTTAAACTGTAAGATACTACTGAAACAGTTCTGGTACTCACTTCCAGATGAAATGAAAAATAGACCCAGTCTTGATACTTTAAAATTATTTTAAGACAATTGTTAACTAACCCTTTCAGATTCAGGCAATTTATCAACATCTAACTTCCCCTTACATAACCCATAGATAACAATATAACTGGAAGTGAGAAAAAAGGAATTGATCAAGTACAAGCAGTGGACATTGAAAAGCCAAATTCTCCCAAACTGCTTAATATATAGAAAGCATGGAGCTCAGTTGGGAGAATTTACCATGTTATTTGTTGTGCTTGGGGTTTAAAGGGTTAACATATCTACACTGTCTACATTTAAGAAAAATTGCATTAGGCTAATAATTATGACAATATAAAGAACTACAACAAAATACCATAATCTACAATCTCTACTTTGATCACTTGGGTGCTTTTCACTTCCTGTACTAGACAAGTTTATTTGCCATTTGCCCAGATTTATATGGTGAAGGCAGTCTAAATAGCATAAGCTCTTAGGTTTTTATTTTAACTGCCTTGTCATTAGTATACCAACAATTTAATGAAACATATATTTTTTATCAACTTTTCATATTTATAAAAGTAGATAAAATACAATAAAAAATATAAGATAAATTAAATTTTTCTTTGAACATTATTTATTGGTCTATCTGATGATCTTGAATAAATTTGATTTGATCGATTGAGTAAAGTTGAGTTTAGTTCAGTGTGAAATTCTATTTGGTATAAAGTGTTAAAACAGCCTACATTTCCCACAATGGATTGTAGAGATTGCAGATAGCAGCACAGACAATGATTATTTCATCCAAATTTGCAACCAATGAAATTGGCAGTTCATGTTTGATTATTCAGAAAGTTTTAAGTGCCTGATTGCTTGCTCAACAATAATTCTTAAGTTTGCAATGGTGTTTGTTTTTTTGACATCAGCCTTAGTAAGTTGGTCTTGTCCTCGCCTTCCAGGTGGTATATGTAGTTGAGCCCTGCGTAATAAGAGATCTTCTGCAATTGTGAATCCCCTATCTGCCATAATCTCATCGAATGGTTCCAGAATGTCATAAAAAGAGGACTCTCGTGTCAAATAGACATCAGATGTTCTACCACCCCATGCTTTGGAAATGAAATTGAAGGCACCATTTGGGGTGACAGAAACCAGAATCTTAGCTGTATGGTGCTGTTTATAATCTGACCAAGTAGCAGTTCTCAGTGAAGGGGTACTTGGGGTCTCTATGAATATCTCAGTACAATCAATTATGTGCCGTACCTTTGAGTAGCCTGGTTTCTTAAACTTCTTAGGCATGGTTTTCTTGACAATATCAATTGGAGGGTTATACACCAGGCAGCTGAGCTCATTTGCAAGTAGTTTGATCCAGGTAGTAAATACATTGGACACTAGTGCTATTGAAACCTAAAATCTCTGTGCAAGATCATAATTTGTTGATCCAAGGCGAAGTTTCATCATAGTTAACAGCATCTCTTCTTTCTGTTTCAATTTTCTCTGTGGCCCAAATTTTTTAGGGGACACTTTCAATTTTCGTTTTTTTTTGTTTTGATTTTGCGGCACCCCTCCAATAACTTTTTTTTTTTCCATTGCCCTCTATAGTTTCAAACAATGCATCAAATGCTTTCTTGCTAGGAATGCAAGTCAATAGTTTGATTGACCTGTCATTCAAATCTCTGTATTTAAGGCCCTTCTTTTTTCATTCCTACAGTGCAGCCTCGGTGAGTAATCTTGTTGTCACATCATCAATGTACTCTTTCAACTTGTTCAACTCTTTATCTTTATCCATGCGGTTGGTGAGGCATTTTGCATCAGTACAGAATTCCAGATCATCCATAGACTCCCATCCATAACAATAATGGTGATCAAGAATAATGTGAAGTGGTCTAGAACTGTTATTGACTGATTTTGAATTGAGAACAGCTTGAACATTACTTGGTTATGAGATATCACAAGGTTTAATAAAATTTGCCTCAACCTTTCCTTCCTTTCTCTTCTTTTTGGGCGGCTGTGTCCTTGGGGTAGGGGCTTTTCTTTTACTTTTTTCTTTAGTCGTGTATCCAAGGTTTAGCTCAGGGTCTGGATGTTCAACAGTTGGTTTACCTTCCACAAAATGGTCGCTGCAAACTCTTGAAGATTTCTTAGGCTTCCATAAATTTTCTTTAGAGTTCAACCTGTTTACAACTAATGTCCACACTATCCTTCTTTTGTTATTTTTCAGGACAGTCGGAAAGGGAAAAAGTTGAAAGGGTGGCTTCCAGTTTCATCCTTCACTGCCATGCGGGAAAAACAAAGGAATGACGTCAGCGATATCTTCACTAGTATAGTACTCCAGATGTAGTTTCATATGAAAACTATGAGTGGTGTATTTTTCAGAAAAATAGTCTCATATCTATGACAAATAAATTCTTTACACAGATACAAGTGTTTTACTGTAAAATATATTACCCGTAGATTTCATACGAAACTACATCCGGGATACGAGTAACATATTTTCCATATCCTCACTGGAATATCCTCTCGTGATAAAAATATTTCATGAGTGAGCACAGTGAACAAGTGAAATCTTTTTTTATATCAAAGATAAACTTCATATGTTAGTGCCACCGTGTAATATCCTCTTTGCATGTGAGGCACTATAGCAAATGATCTAAGAATCTCAACTTGTCACTTTGTACTTGCTTGTAAAACACATTTGAACATATTCACATGAATAAATGTACTAATTATATTTATATCTGTAACTCTGACACATTGTTTTATCAATGTTAGGATTTGCTATATACACTGAACCATTTGTAAAAATCTCAAGAGATCACATCATTCTTCTTCCGACAAATAATCATCATCCTCACTGCTGCTGTTGCTGTCACTAAATGTGCAGCTCTCCACATTAAACCAACTATCACGACCAAAACTAGATAGGGAACTAAATGATGCAACTGTTTCCTCCAGATTAGGAATGTCTAAGAATATTTCTTGCATGATTTCTAAAATCTGTAATGCATTACCACTGAAAACACTGGAACGTTATTTAGTACATCTTCAATGGTAAAAATGCTAGAGCAGTTTTATACCACATCACTTATCAATTGTTGAGAAAAACCATGGCTAGGTGTGTCATCAATGGACAATCCTTTCATTTGCTCAACTACCTCTTCTAGTGCTTCCTTGAGGTCCTGTTGGTCCTGTTTTGCTACCTCTCTAGTTTTATTTAGTAGCTCTTCAGGAGCTGGTTCTACTTCTTCAAATACAAACTTCTCTCTACTGCAGAAAGCACCACCACATTTGCAAATACCAGTAGAAAATGTACAAGAATTGTGACTAGGGGACAATGGCTGAGCGCTTTTATCTAATGATGCATATGCACTCACCCTTAGACATTCAGAACCTGGAAGGAATTCTTTCATTTCTGTCTCTCAGGGTCCAATTTGCTGACCATGGTATACTATAATTACATGAGACAGTAGTCCGTCTCGCCCTGCACGCCCTGCCTCCTGATGAAAATCAAGCACGGACCTTGCAGCTCCCCAACAAATAATGTATCTAATGTCTGGAAAATTTACCCCCATACATGGAGCTGTTGTTGCAACAACAAATCTTTTGATTCTGCCACTTTTAGCTTTTAAAGATGTGGTAATTCTCTCCTTGTTTTTCTCCCATGAGTTTGAATGATATACTCCAACAAAACAATTTTCTGGTGATTTAATTTGATTATTGTATGCATGCAGCTCAAGCTTGTTTAACAAGAAATTTGTCACCTGTGCAATCTCATTTAGTGTACTGCAAAAAATCAGCATTTTGGGTGTGTTTTCACCATGCAGTTTCACTAAGTCTACTAGCCATTGTAGCTCTCCAAGCTAATGCTCCTTCTTGACTTTTTTAATTTCAAATCTAAGGTTTTCTCTATTTGGGCTGACATATACTTGCAAAAGGCATCCCTTGAGTGCCAGTGATTGCGTAATTGTCTCTTGTGTTTTTTTATATTCCGTGCCAGTAAGTGCAGCAACTGGAGTGCCTGTGAAACAATAGTTAAATTTTAAAGAACAAAGACGTCCTCGGAAATATTAAAGCATAAATTTCTTTTTCAATGATAGTACTTTTTCAGAAAACAGTGCAGTAGCAACTGGGAGGAGGTTGCAGTTTTAATCATAAATAGCCATCCATTTAATATTATACCCTCCAGCTCAAACCTATGGATGAGCGAATTCCTCAAGATTAAAACATTGTTTTTTTTCCCAGATTTCTAGAAATAAAGTTACTATAAAACTAATTCCTACTGAACTAATTTCTGCAGTCTAGCAGATCTTGTGTATAACTTCAATGATTAAAACGAAATTTTCAGATTTTTAAACCACTATTGACTTCATCAAAAATATCATATCCTTTCAAATTTTAAAGTTTTTTATTACTTAATAAATTTGTTTGAGGTTTAACATTAAACCAAAACCCTGTTGTTACTGGCGCAAGTTTCAAAATCTGTAAGTGAAGAATCGCGTAAACTCAAAACTATTCTCATGCTTGTAAAGCTCGCTGAGTAATCTTATGAATTAAAACAATAATTTCACAGGAAAAAAGGCGCACCTGTTTTACAGAAAGAGTGCAGACACGACAGTTGGCCAAAGCTTGCATGGAATGCAGCTGCAATTTTCGTTCTCGACATACAGAAAAAAAAAGATAAACTTGTAAGCTTTCGAACTATTAAAATTCGTAGGAATGAAATGCAAATTTTACCCGCAGAACAACTGAAGCACTTAAGCCGCAGTAATATCAAAGACACTTTAAAGTGTATAATTAGTACGATACCTAATTTGGGTTTAGTTTTTACCTTTTCCCAGTCCAAGTTTCGATGGTGTGTGACTCGTCTACAACAATTGCAGAGAGATTGTTGTGAAGCACGGTTCCTTCTTTCTTCAGGGCCTCCAGAAACTTTCTTTTGAGAGCTTCCTCGGCTGAAGCGAAAACCAGTTGAAAGTTGCCAAGCTGGATGTCTTCAATAAGGCAATTAGACAGAGAGGCAGTTGAAATGTATATTGATATTGCCTCCTTCACTTGGTCATTGACGATACTTTTCAGCGGACATATAACAACTATCACACAACCTTCTTTGAGCAGCGTTAATAATTGAAAAATTAAGCTTTTCCCGAAGCCTGTGGGAAGTACAGCCAGTAAATCGCTCCCTGTATACAACTGCTTCACAGAAGACTTTTGTTCCTCTTTCACTTTCAAATCAAATGCGTGACTAGCTAAAATATTCATAGCTTTTGTAAAACTTTCTTCGAATATCCTATTATTATCTTCCGCCATTTTGAAATGTATTAATGATCACAAGATCTTTAAAGATTATGATTGCCACTTGTACATAGATGCACCTAAGCCACACCAATCAGGAAGTTCCGTTTGCTGGTGAACGGAGTTTCCAAAATTTGGGGGTTTGTCTGCAAGCGTTTCCTTCATCCCCCTCCCCCACCCCCTCCTTTCACTTTTTTGCCCTCGCCCCAATTTTTACGTGGCCAAAATAGAAAATCTTGCCAAAAACCAAAGAAAACGCTTGCTACGCAGGCTAGGTGGGCCAAAACGTGAATTCCTTTGCCTTCTAATGTTGGCTGTCAGAGATTCTGCAATGTTTCAAGGGCCTTGGCTCAGTCATGACCTTAATCACCTGGGCTCCAACAAGTATGCAGAGTTAGGAAAGCTGATTCCATGAAGTGTTTTGCAAGGAGAGAATAGTCCCATGTATTTATCTGAAGAAGGGTACAACCTGATCAGAGGTTTGGAGTTTGACAAGGCATCAGCCAGTGAGTCAGTTTGTGATGCTGATATGAAACCGATTCTCCTCGCTGACAGACTGATTTTTTCTGAATGTAAAATCAAGTACTCTGATGCAATAGCTCAATATGGCTATTCAAGTATATGTACCTTAACCTTAGGCAATAAGCAAGAAACAATTGAGCGTTACTCAAACAGTATTTCAACTATGGTGTTTATTCTGAATATATGCAGTTACTTGATGGGATGAACAATATTGGAAACTTTGGGGACATTATGATGGCGCACAAATCAGTGTTTGATACAGTCCTTGGAAACAAGCAGGAAAAACTCACTACCTCTAAATTTAAGTCTATAAAGTAGACTATGCAAGAAGCAAGGAAGAAACCACCATGTATTGTAGTTTCCTTGGTAGATCTTGAGGAGGGAGAGGCTGATGGAGTGGTTCTTGAAGTTCTTCTCATATTTATAACCGGTGTAGAATCACCCACACCACTTTGTTTTGACTCCCCTGTCAAAATACAGTTGTATGACTTTGTAGGAATAGAACGTCGACGCCCATCTTCATCAACCTGCTCCCTGTCACTGGATTTGCCTAGGGGTATGGAGGATCCAGATGAGTTCAAGAACCTTATGAGAGGTTCTATCCTTGAATCTTAATGCTTTGGAAAAGGATAATAACTGTGTCTTGATTTTGTTATCTGTTGCATCATACATTAACAGTTTCTTGGAAACTTTTAGCCATTCAGTTATATAGTTTTAGTTTAGTTGTAAGCAAATATTGCTGAATTTTAAAGAATGTTGATTTGAAAATTATGTTAAATGGAATATCCTCCTGTAATTATTTACAGATGATAGTATACATTTTATTCATTGTATAAAGTATGTATAGTACATGTATTCACTTAGAGAGGCTTCTTTGATTTTAAATGTAACGAATGGTGTGATTAAAGCATTTATAATAATCCACTGTTTTCAATACATACCAGTATATATTAAGTAAAAAACATGCAGTCTACTTATTAATCAAAAAAAAAAAAGTAAAGTGAACTACCAGTATTTTTGATAGAATTCTAGAAATATATATTAGGTTTTTTTAAATTTAAAAAAAAACTGTCTATTTTACTATAAACTGTTGTTTAAAATTGTGGAGTTAATGGTTTTCCTTCATTTACTAGGATGTACATAGTCTTCCATATACATTTGGTACTTTTTTGTTCCACAAATAGTTAAAAGTTTAGTTATCACTAAAGAGACGTATGATTGTTACATGTTTCAGCAGACTTGCATGTTTTTGATACATATTGATACATACTTATTTCTACAAGCGTATAGGAAAGCAGCAACATTATCTTGGCTTTTGGAACTCTTTGTTACATGCGATGAAAAATCTCGATTTTATATCTCCTGTGTCTGTCATTCTGTTAGCATTTCTGAAACAAGTAGGCAGTATGATCAGGATTATTTATCAATATACTGTTTGTGATCTGTTGCATGCACACAGCGCATGTAACAGTCGAGCGATTAATGCAATTTTTATGAAAATTTACTAGGAAGTTTAATATATTTAAAAAATATGGTCTTTCAATTGAACTAGTGCAAATTAGCACTAACAAATGACTCCACAAACGTTTTTCGGCCTTTAGACCATACAGTTCAAAGCATACAAGTTTAAATTACAATTGCAAGACTTGGACATTTTAAAAAGCAGTTTTATTTTTAAGGAAGTACAATGGTCAGTGTTGTGAGATCCCTTACCTTTTATCTCATGTTACATTGTAACACATTCGCTTCAGCTTGGACCATTTCACTTTTTTTTTAAAGGTCCTAAAAGATCTATTGTTCACAGCCTGTTTTTTAATATTATGCTAATTCAGTAGTGATTGTGTTCTCTACCTATGTAAAGCTTAGTGTCATAAAATGATGTTGACATTGCAGTGTAATGACCATTTGCAGGCAAATAATACGATTCTTATTAAGTTTTTTTAAAACTTAATTTTTTAAAGTTTAATAGTTTTTTAAAACTTAATGCTTTTCATTATTCTGAATACACTCTCTGACAAAGTTCTTAGCTGTGAGGTAATACTTAACACATGCCCATGATGTTGTTAATAGGCTATCATTCATATCCTTTAACCTTTTGAGATGATTGAAACGATCTTCGTTCAAAGAGCAATCTGGTATGTCAACATCGTTATCTTCATCATCTGTAGGGACAGGGCCTCCACAGTCAATGCCATAATCACTACCAACTGCCTCATCAACAAGTGAACTGATACATTCAAATTGGCCTTTTACCCATAATTGAAGTGGACTTATATTACCTACTGAACTAAGAGGGTGATGAATGGAAGCACCAACCCATTCTCTTAACTTCTGATTAATAACATCTTGGAAACAGAATACCAGGCACCACAAATCGATGTCATCCATGACATTGAGAATTCCAATTTCTTCCATTGCATTGAATAGGTTGTGGAAAAGAGAAAGAACAGCAAATACATCTCTCCACAAACGTTCTATTTGCTGATTGTGGACACTTCTACCAACTAATAAAGAACCGCGACCAGTACCCCTTCGTTCAATCATGTAGCGAACAACAATGTGTTCACCTCCTCTGTCTGACCGCAAGTGCGATGGCAGTCCCCACGTACTTACGGCATCATGAAAGCAATCCAAACAGTCACTGCTTTATTATTTGTATTGCACATTAAATAGACAGGGACACGACTATAACCATCAATACAGCCGTGAATAACAAATCCCCATCTAATGAGTTTGTGGTTGCCATCAAAATGCCACAAGGCTAATGGGTGAGACACACAATAGACCCGGCGATGAATTGCTCTGCATTTGCATATAACAACTCCCAGTAGATCAACTCTGCGTAAGGACTGTCTGATTATTTCCCTGGGTACTTTTATGTCACGAGATGCAAAGTAGCCAACAAGATTTTTTGATCCACAATTAGGATTAAAATTTTTAATTTCTTGAATTTGCATATCTAGTTCATCATCAGTAATGTTACTGTACGGTCTTGCTGTAATATTAGGGGCCTTATGCAACGAGGACAGCGACGCCGACGGCAACAATAGTAAATACAATAACTGCACGTTGGAATGTGTCGAGCTGCGCACCTGCACGTAGTTGTCGCTAAAATTACGTGAAAAGACCTGTTTTTGAGTTGTTGGGACTACGAGGACGTAACGGCAAAAACTTTCTTTGCATTTTATTTAGCTTCACGGAGAAACATTAAATCGTTTTTCTATTCACAAAGCGTAAATCAAAGAAACAAAACCCTAATAACCCGCACAAAGAAATAAAGAGCAAACCGGAAAGGTGATTGATTGTTAGGTCAATTATATCTGGCTGAAATTTAAAGTAAAGATTTTTAAGGTATATGATCTCGTCAAATCTGTGCAGAGTACAGAAAATTACACGGTGAATAGCAGATTACAGAAAATTACACAGTATATGAGTATATCACTCAATAACCTAGAACTAACAGATTTACGTACCTTTGAGGTATATGACAAGTCAAGGTCGATTTGTAATGGCCTCACATAGGACACTGCCTGTCCAAGAGCTTCCTTAAGTATCTGAACACAACATCCCAAAGGAGGGATAGGGATTAGTTACAAAGTTCTTCTAGATCCATTTGACTTCAACAGTTCGAATCCACCACTCAGAGTTGTAAGTTTTGGAAATTTCTTCTCGAGAACTGTTTTGACATGCTCTCAACTTCCCCTTTTGTCACTAAATACGATTCTTTTTTCACCCAAACCAGCACTGCTAAGTTTTGTCCGTTCTTCTCGACTTGGCACCCAGTTTTGATCTCGGCTTGATAGGACTACGAATGCATGTGTCCAAGAGTCTTTCGGTTTGTATGGATGCCACCGTTTAGAGTTCGGGTTAAACGACGATTTAGCTCTAAACGTAGAAGGGAACAGCTTGGAAATTTCGCTACTCGAACCAGTATTAAACATAGGTTGCGTTACCACTGTGTTCGCGTTCGCATCTGTTGTCGTAGAAGAGCTTATTAGAGTCTACTTGGATTTGCATTAAGAATGGTCACCGCTTCATTGATGAGCTCAAGTGCTTTTTTTGTAGATAACTGGTTTTCTTCTTTATCATACCCAAAAAGAAGAGAGCTCTCGAGGGCGAAAATGATCTTCGTCAAACAAAAATAGCGCTGTTCTCTTGCAATCGATCACGTTTCGGCAACTAGTCAATAAATATTCAAAGTAATCGATAATCTGCACAAATAACGATCACCGCACCATATATTACATTAGGTGTGGAGAGATATCAAAACGAAAAGCACAAAGGATGTTAGGTGTGCATAAAATGAAAGTTCTAACTAAAAATTGAACGATGTAATTGAATAATAACATGATTGAATTAAGCAATTGAATGTTGAAATGTCATAATTGCATGTTGAAATGTCATAATTGCATGTTGAAATGTCATAATTGAATGTGCACAGCCAATAATAATTTTGATAGGGAAAACACTTCATAGATATAGACTTTCAAAGATGATAAATGGTATGATTAGGATATCTGGAAGACTCGAAAGACTATTTAACGGAACATAAACCCCACAGTCGAGCTTTTCTGGATCAAGGTTTGATAATAATCAGGGCATGAAAGGTCAAAATGTCAAGTGTAAATTAGCTCACGTGTCCTCTTTTCAAAACGCTCTCGAATTTTGTCGTTTTATTTACCCAAGCTAGTTGTTCGATAAAAGTTAAGATAAAGTGATACTTTTACTCAGAAAAATAGTCTTGGTAGGTAATTCCATGTACCAGGCGGACTTTTTGGCCGATGAATTTGACCAAAGTTTTGATGTGAAGCAACACGACTGAAGTGTATAAACTAAAAAAATTGATAAAAATTCAGGTTTAAATTTCATTCAGATCCAACACCGCTAAATGGCTGTAGAAAGATGATATCATAATACGGTGTATTAGGTTTCCCTGCTATGTATATTATGTTGTCTTGCTAGCATTTGAAAAAAGTACATTTTCAGATCCGAGTTCAGTGATTCGGGCGGCCAAACACAAAGAGCCGATCGAATTTTTCTATCTTGCATGGGTATAGGTGGTCGTAACAGCAAGTCGCACTTAAGTCTCTATGTAAATCATAAGAATTAAGAAACGTCATTTCAACTTCAAAAATTCAGGACCACCACTTTGCAGTATAACTGCAACTGCAGTGTGTTGTGCATGATTGATTTTGAAAACCAAAAATGTAGCTATACTCTATATCTATCACTACATTTGTCCATACCTTGTTTATAAATTTGACATTTATTTCATAACTAAAGATCAGCCACCTAGTATGAAAGCTTGATGTTCCCCATAACATTTTTTCCAAAAGCTAAATAAAAGAAAAAGAACCACTAATTTATTACTCAATTTGTGAATACATTATTAAAATAAACAGTTGATTCGATAGTTTTTAAAAGTTATGGTGCATGGCTAATTCGAATGAGTGTCATACGGAAATGAAAGTATTAAATCTCAACATTTAATCACATATACATATGGACAGATTCTTGAAATAATTAAGTCTTTTCTTTTCAACATTTGGTTTCTCCTAAAAGACCGTTTTTTATAATTATTTGACAACTCATCCAAAACTTCAGATCCACAAGACCATTAAGAAAGCTTAGAATTTTTATAATACTCCAATAACTTTTCTTTGTCACTCCTAAAGGAGCGGATTTTCAGGAAAAATTATAGACATGGTTAAAAAAAAGGAATAAAAGCGGTCGCTTTTCAAGGAACGGTTTTTAAAGTTAAAGAGCAGCCAAGTTAAATCCTGTAAAAATGGGATTTTCCTTGTCTTCAGGAGAAGGAAAATGGGTCTTAATACAGGACGCATCACAAGATGGAATCACAACACGAATTTTGCGGGCGACATAGCCATGTACTTACCGTACATGTTGTCTGTACTTTTTGTGCTGTGGGCCCTCATACGCGTTGTCATAATTTTGCTTATACTGCAACCACCCAACACTTATAATAAAGGGTTGAGACAAACAGCCATGCAGCCAAATCTGACATTTTTCCCAAAAAGGTAAACATTGTCTGCAGGCTTTGCCATTATTGGTTGGCAAAGAGACAATCTCTCTCTGTAGCCATAATTTGGCAATTTTCACAGGAACACGTACAAAGAAAAAGGAAAAACTTTTTTAAACATTCATTCATTTGTTTCGATAACAGCTTAATCATATTAATCATATATCAACATCAAAATTCTGGTTTTTCAGTATAATTATTTAAAATTTGTTTCAAAACATGCAGACTGTTGAAAGCAATTGTCAAGTTTGCTTCACTTAAAGGGAAACCACACTTATTTTAAAGTTGATCTTCAGTAAAAGTTACTTTTCTCAGGCTTCAGAAAATCTATGTCATTTGGATTAAATTTTCTTCTAGCCATAGAAACAAGCCTTTAAACCGGAGTAAAAATAGACATGAAATCCGCCATATTGAATTTAGTCATGTGACTACTTTTCTGTGACGTCAATGTTGGCATAGATAAAATTGAACTATTTGCGTGTTGCTGTTGTTTTACAAGGTGAGCGCTTGTGATGAATTTGATTCGTATAGAACAGGAGCTGAACGCTCTTCTGACTCCAACCATTCCAGTTTAGAGTAAACTGACTCTTAACTTAATCTCGATGCAGAACAATCACAGTATCTTGACTTGCAGTTCGAGCAACAACAAAATCAAAGCTCAGCCACTGATCTAAACCGGAGCGCGGTGAAACCTCAGTAGATACGGAGGAAAGAATGCAGAGAAAAGGAACAACTTGGGTATTTTGTTTGTAGAGCAATGACGACGGAGGAGGAGAGTATTTGTTGTAGATAACAAAATGAACTCGTAAACAAGCGAAGGTACAGTATTTCTGTTTACACCAAATTTAAAAATACAAAGTAAAAGTGTACTTAAAATTTAAAACGTGCTATTTTTTTAAAACAATACGCAGCATAAAGTTAACATTAACGTTATTTCTATGCTGAGCGTCAGTTCTTAAAATTCAGTAAATTGGATCTGATTATTTTGTTTTAATTTCTTAGAATTTTAGACTGGCAGCCAACCGACAGTCAGCCGGTGTTGTTTGGCGAAATCGGGACATTTTGCAGATAGAGGCAAATTACTTT
>JAOBAY020102017.1:0-17360 GCA_025331085.2 Zoanthus sociatus | reverse complement strand
TGGTGTTCGATCTTCGTTTGATCAGTTCGATGAGCTAAAACATAGCTTTTTGCTTTCTTCAGACATCAGAGATTAATATAAGACACTATTCGGCGATATAAGGATAGACCAGCTCTTAAAAATCTACCGTACTCACCATGTGTTCTCTTTTTTGCGTCCACCATTATTTGAAATTTGTCCCAAGGCTATGAATTAGAACCAGTCTTTATATTCAGGATGACGTCAGGATACAACGGAGTGACAAAAAGCCACCACGATATGTCATCCTCCAGATGACATAAAAATGCTTTCATTTTGCAACATTTTGACTTCAGTGTCAGATTTCTTTGTGCACAATGTACTTGACATTGATAGATGCCCTCCCGATTTTCTTCTTGCTGCTCTGATGCGAACTTCCATCCCTGTGCCTTCTGATCTTGTATTTCCATCTTGGTCATATCGATACCATCTGTATCTTACATTGTTTCTTCCATTGACGTTTCCCCCAGCAATACATCTTAGAACAGATTCACTTCCATCTCCAAGCCATAATTTTCCCTGCAGTGGATGAACAATTATTTCAAATCGAAATGCAACGCGTTTGCCTGTTCTGACATTAATTTTATCAACTGCTATTCGCTTCCTTGCTGTAGTGACAATGCCTTGAGAAAATTGAACAGGCCACAAGTGAACCACGTACATATAATAGGCAAAATACGCCATTGCCTCGACTATCCATTTCAATTGGGTGGTTCATTGAATTTAAGTAACCATAGTTATCAAAATAATTACGTAGGATTTCACTAGTGACAGAAATTCTATAATTATATATATATAATATATATATATACATATATGCATTTATTCGTTTAGTTCCTTTGTTTCGGCATTGGTTGCAGCAGAACATGCAGGGTTGTAATGAACCACATTCTTTGTTCTGCTATGAAAAATTATGACTGTCCAATGTCCACTCAGATGTATTGGAAATACTGTAAAATCCACGGCGGTGAGGTCGACACCCTCCTGAAAACAGGCCCAGATCTTTATCATTTCATCTTGTTTCACCACAATTTAGCATACAATAGAGTATCGTAAAATACCATTTTCCAACCAGCTTCTCTCATGCTTTCCTGTAATATGTATAGATATGCCATCCAAATGTTTATTTCACCTGTTTTTTCTTCTAAGCTATAGCTGTGATTTTGAAGGGAAATGCAAGTGTCTTAATCTTCTTACCCTTAATGTGAATACATCCAACTTTTGAGAGTGACCTCTCCTTATTGGTGATATCAAAAGAATTGTTTATAATTTCTTCTTCTTAGTTGAGAAAGGTTTGACTAATTCTCACTTTTCGGTGTTAAAATCTTTTTCAATATTTTTGCACTCTGTTGTGTCCATTTCCGTTTGTTGTGCAGAATCATGTTCACAATCTTCGATGATTAGTATAGCCTTAGGTTCATTAATTCGTGATCTCAGCAGCGGCAGTCGTTGCGTTTGTAAAACAAAATATACACTCCCTCCTCAGAACTTTTATGACTTAAATAATCTTCTCGGCATTCATATACAATCTCATCAGCCAATTCATGTATGTTTCTCGCTTTTCCAGAGAAACATAGTGATCCTTTGTTGGGATGCATCCCTTATGTATAATTGCCGAAATAAACGCGTATTCACAAGTTTCATTTTCGTTGTACATGCACTTTGTTAAGTCAAGATTTTGCTGGATATTTACTCTATGGCCTCTTTTCATTTGACCTTCACGTGACCATCGCTTCTAAAGGCTTTTGTCTCTCTATCCTTATAGGACATGGGGTGTTAACTATTTTCACTTTTTGTAGTTTGACCAAGGCACACGTTTTCCTTGTTGTCTCGGATAGCTTTTTTTCTAGCTTGTTTTTGATGTATAAGAACATCACATTTCGAGGGCAATTTCTTTTCTGTTGTTTTTTTTTTGTCAGATATGTTTCACTGTTATCTGAGTTTATGTAGATACGTTTTTCCTCCTTTGATAGTTCTTTCCAATTTGTAGACAGCTTCTTTACTCCTTTTACGAACCCCTGCGTCTTGATTGTGCTTCTAACTGCTTTTTCATAACTGGCAAACGATCCTCTTACCTTTGGGTTCACCTTTTGGCTTTGGATCTGGAGTTTTGCTAAGAGGAAAGATTGGAGGTTTTTGAAACTGGCCTACGGAATTATAATTAGAGCCGCGTGTGGATGATTTCTAATTTCATTGCTCTTGTGACTCGCGATAATCTTCCAACTTTTCCTCCTCTGCATCTATCAGCGATTTTTTCCCTTTACTGTGCATTATAGAGCTTTCGGCTTTATGTAATTCATCTTCGAAAACTCTTGATTGCCCTTTTATGAACTGGTATTGCCGGATGACAATCTTTTTGAGAAAGGTTCAATATCGTCCTTATCTGTTTCACCAATATTGCTTATTATTATTTTTAGTCTCTGGAAGCTGGTCAACACCTCGCCACTCTAGTACTCGCAGATAACCAGGGTAACAGCATCTGTCAGTAGTTCTGAAAGATCTTTCAAGCTGCGAGCATTGACAAACAACACAACAACAAACATCAAGAAACGATACCAAACTTCTTTTTGATCACGAAAAATTGTAAGTTTATTAACGAGACAAAGTCACAAACTCTAGAAAATGTGTTCCCAGTGAAGAGAATACTAGCAGAAAGGAGATTCCCAGCTTCCATACCATTGATAAGTGGCTGAGAATGCCATTCTAGATAATGCGAATTCTGACAATGTAACTGAACAATTATGCCTGAGCCGCGGAAAATTTTTTTTTGTCAAGTGTTGCCCTCCACAACGACTGCATCTATCAAATAACTGGAGAAGACCTGTTTGATTGGAAAATCACATATTTTTTCTTAGTGCAAACCCATCTCAATTCTTCTACCGCAATCGCTGGCTTTCTCATTTTTGCTTTTCGCAAAGTTTTCTGCTTTTGATGGACTACATAGTATCGTTTAATTTGTGGGATGAATATGTCGACTCAAAACTTTCGTCGGAGGCGGAAAAATATATAGAATATTAATCATATGGGTTGAATGTCTTGGTAATTGACATTTGCAGGGGACTTTGAATATGTATGATCAAATAACGGGTCAGAATAGGCTGGTTCAGTGTCTTTTTCTGACCACCGCATCGCGGCGGATTAGGATATGAAATTTTCCACTACTTCTGTGGTCGTTTCCGGGTTTTTACATTGACAATCAACATCAACCGTCTTCAGTCTTGAGACGATTAGTTTAATCAGCTGGGCGAGCGAGGACGGTATTGATGTTGACATTCTTCTTATTCGTTCGGACTGTTATTTTCTCGCCAGCACACAGCAAATTCGTAATTAATTGCAAGCAATACAAAATATTTTCAGCGTCTTTATTTTAAAATATTTCTAAAGAAAAAAGAGAAAATAGGTTTGTTTTGGCGGTAGATGATTAGCGACACGTCGTGGTAATCATAAACTGACAACATGCATATTATAGTTAAATTCTCTTGAATATAGATTGTCATGCAAATACATTTCATACTTAATTTAAAATGGCACCTTATCTCATTTTGTTCCTTTCAAGCAGCTCTTGCTGTGCTAGATTTTGTTTATTAAATAAAAGTTTTAATTTTGCGCATTTATAAACTAACTATGGCTTTATTTATTTCAAGTCCATCAAGCCAGTAGCTGGCTTTCTAAATATGTTGAAAACAAAACATATTGTAAAGTATAAAAATATTTCAATTCAGGAAAATAAAATTCTGGTACTTTTAAAAAAACCTGACCTGTAGATCGCGAACGTATGCATCAGCGGTAAAATGCGCTGAACAAACTTTGCAATTTTGTTCCTTGGGGAGATCATTTTTCAAACGTTTGAATTTGTTTAGCCATAGTTTTCTTCTCTTCTTGTCTGTTTCTGGATTCAGTAAGTGGTGCCAATTCAGATTTTAATTTTTTTGAAGTATTGTTGCACCCAACAGCCAGACGAGACACCATCATGCAGCAAACCAAGTCTTCGAAATTGCTGCCAATAAAAGTGTGCCAATATAACGTCACAGCAATGTGGTCACATGACCAAATTCAATATGGCGGATTATATGTCTGTTTCTACTCAAGTTTAAGCGCTTCTTTCCATGACTAGAAAAAAATTTAAACCAAAGGACATATATTTTCTGTAACCTGAGAAAGGTAACTTCCATTGAAGATCAACTTGAAAATAAGTGTGGTTCCCTATTAATAGTTTTAAAAAATCCCTTCGAGGTCCGCCAAGGTCAGTTGCATCCTCCCCATACACAACAATACATGGTTGTTTGAGAAAGTCAAATAGTTCTCTTTGGATGGCAATTATGCATGTTTGTATTGTTCTTTTTCTCAATATTAGAATGTTGCATGTATTGCCTTGCTTGCTCTGCTTTATTCTTTTTCAGGAGAGCCTCTAAAATCAATTTTTACCTTTGACTGCTTTTGTATTGCAATACTTCGAGCTGTTGGTGCCTTGATCAGTTCGTCCTCATCAACATTAGCATCAAAGTGAGCTTCCTAAAGAAATTTTTCAGGAATTTCATTTCTTTCACTAACTGAACTTGTTTGTCTACTTGGCTCTGACATTATGGGATCTGGGTGGAGTAATGCCTCTTCTTACTTCACGTCTTTTTGCTATCCTGGCTTATTTATTATCTGCACATCGGCATCACTTGACCGACCTTTCTTTGAATTATCCCTGCCAACCCTGCTGTATTTTACAGAGACCTTATCTTCTTCATCTGAATCACAAGTAAGATAACGAGGGTCTTCATCAAACACGTTGTAGGAGTAATTGCGCTGGTAATCATTTCCTGTGCATAAATAAAGGACGATCCTATGATAGTAAGTAAGAAAGTCAACTTTATTTAAGCAGGAGGCGAGCAACAAAACTGTTATCCATAGGGGACCTGCATATAACTACAAATTCAGTTTATAATATTTACAATTATTAAGAAATTTATATTATTAATATATCTATAATAAATTGCAATAAATGGAATAAAATCTACATTACAATTAAGTAAAAATTTAAGGTATACAAATAAAACTAAAGAAGGAAAGAAAAAAAAGCTGGACAAAAAAACTATTTTGAAAAGTAATCCTTTACATTTTTTATAAAACTATTTAGTGATGTAGCATTTCTAATGGGTAAAGGAAGTGTATCCAAAATAATAGAACTTGAGTATCAAAATGTTCTCTTCCCTAGAGTTAAATTACATTTACTTGTATGTATATTATTTCTTTGTCTAGTGTTATAATTATGTACTTTATGATTGAATTAGAAATTATTACACAGATATTCTGGAACTAAGCCATTTAAAGATTTATAAACTAAAACACATTTACGAATTTTTCTGTGACTTTCCAGATTAAGGCAGCTTAAATTTTGAAAAGTTTCTTTTAACTTGTCTCTCTTAATTACTATACGCACAGCTCTGTTTTGTAGTTTCTGCAAGTTCTTACTACAGCCAACTGATAATTCTCCCTATACTGTATCAGCATAAGTTAAAATCGGATGTATTATACAGCTCTGAGGGTAATATAAGGTCTTATACGAACTAAGAAATTTATACGCTTGCTAACTTTAGAACATACTATTTCTGCATGTTGCTGCCATGATAGGTTCTCATCTAGCGTGACTCCTAAGTAGCAAAATTGAGACACTCGTTCGATGTTCCATGTTCCATGTTCTCTAAGGTGTGATCTGTGAAATGAACTATGGCGGTTTCAGTAGAGTGCTTCTTCCTGAATCCCGATTGATATGTTGATAGCACATTGTTTTCTGTTAAAAATTGTACTAACTGTAGTTGGACGGCTCGTTCCATTATTTTGGAGACCAATGGAAGTACTGAAATGGGACGGTAGTTGTCTAACTCACTCATTTTCCCGGATTTGAACAATGGCGTCACTTTTGCAGTTTTCCATTCTGTTGGAATGATATTTGTAATGATAGTCAAATTAATTAAGTAGGTGACGGGTTTAAATATTTTAGTAGCTGCGTCCTTTAGCAGTCGTGGAGGCAGACCGTCAAGACCAGTGGCTTTCTTTGTTTTCATCGATTTTAATTCTTTTAGGACAAAGTCTGAAGATATCTCCTTCAAAGTAAAATCATCATTTACTCTAGGTGTTAAGATCGATGGTTTAGAACGGTCAAAATAACTGAAAGGTTCCTTGCTATTGAGGTAAAACAGACATTAAAATTTGAGGCCCTATGATTACCAGTTGTGCTTGATGATTTACTCTTTTTAGGTATGATTGAATTTAGGGTTTGCCACATCTCCTTCGGATCATAATGTTCTGACAATTTAGTTGTGTAATAGCTGGATTTCTCTTTGCGCATTTTGGTAGTAACTGCGTTACGCAAGCGTTTATAATTGCTCCAATGTAACTCATTGTTTGTTTGAATTGCTTTTTTGTGTTCATTCAATCACGTTTAATCATTAGATTTTTCAGGTGACAGGTAAGCCAAGGTACAGAATATCCACGAACACGACGCAACTGTTAGGAATAAATCCTTAAAAAGCATTTCAACAATCATCAGGTGTTTCTTCAAGCTCAATAAGTTCCCAAGGGACATTTTTCAAGTCATTCTTAAACAATAGGGGGTCGTAATTCTTATAATTCCTTGCTTAAATAACCTTTGGTGGGAGTTTAGTTCTATGCTGTTTTCTTGCTGTGGAAATTGCACAGTGGTCCGAGAATCCTATTGGAATAACTTCCGAGCTGTAAAGCTCCGGTCGTGAAGTGAAAAATAAATCTATTAGCGTTCTTGAGCTTTGAGTTATTCTTGTAACTCCGGCCCAGTTCCTCATATTTCGACAACATAAAAATTCTTGATTTTGGTCGGGTATAAACTTTGCCTCATTACTATCTGCAATAAATTTTTTTAGAATGTCCTTATGGGTAGAATCTTTTCCAGAATGTTTCTTGTGGGTAGAATCTTTTTGAACTTTTACGGGAAGACATTTTCCCCACTGGGCTTTTAACATCAGGCGTAACATATTGGGTTATGCAGGAGCTATTCTTGTACAGCTTGCTAGAGCAAAGCGTACTCACGTACTTGTTAAATGTTTCCTTGATCTTAGCATACGAGATTCGCTGCATATGTGCAATGAATAGGTCTTGATCAGCCGCTGTCAGACCATTCTTTGATGATCTTGCCCATCTACACAGCGACTGAATTCTGTGAAAATCACAAAGGTAAACTATTGATTGGGGAAACTGCTCATCGGTGGCTCCAATTTCCTTGGTGTCGTAATCAACAGTGAAGCATTTGGGGCTCCAACCAGGATTCCAAGATTGGATAATGTTGAGCGCTTCGCTTATCTGGGCCTGCTTCTCTGACTGACACATGAATTCTGCGACAACTATATAGCTGACGTTGGTGTGCACGCATATAAAGAACAGAGAAATGTCATACTTCGTGGTCTTATAAGTAGCGTCCATCAATACCAGATCCTTTCCATACCTCTGCAACAGTCTTTGCTGCCACGCTTCCTGGTGGACAAATAGGAACATCTGCTCCACCTCCCCTGCCTGATTGGTCGAAAGAAGTAATGGCTGTCTGGGGAGTAAGCTTGCCATTCTGCAACCTTATGCATTAGCGACTGTTGGTCATCCCCTGAGGCTCTATTTGACTTCATCGCTGCAGAAAATCTTGTTTAAGGTATCTTTTCGGAGGGGAAAATATTGCTGGTTTGTTTTTCTGGGCTTTTTAGCAGTTGAAACTCCGGCAAAGAGAGATTCTTTGACATGTAACAGGAGTAGTCGCTGGACTTCAGTTGGCCTTGTGATGTTCTGCTGAACGAGCTCATAGATCTTATCCTCAAGACGCTTATCTATTTTTTGACCAATGGTTGTCCTTTCTCTGACTGGGTGTGGCGTATGAACGGAGCTAAGGGGAAGTTTGACGTAAAAACGGGTATTCATTGTAAGTTGATGGTCAGGGTCAGTACTGAGTTTACTACTGATATCCTTGAGGACTTTTTTCTTCGCCCATCGTTAGACTGTTGGCAGTGGCACGCTCTTCCCCATTGATAAAATATTCAGTAAATACCCGGATGCTCCTAATTTGCATAGTGGCCTCACAATCGAGCTTTCTACAGCTTTGCAACCGGATACGCTCCTGAAGTGCTGTCGCCGCTTTATTCTATTTAAATACAATTTTAATAAACTTTACTACACCGAGATGTGACAAAAACGTAATTCGACTAAACGTATACAAAATCATTTAGGAGCTTACTTGTTTGTCTGTTTATCTATCTGTCTGTCTGGCTGTCTGTCTGGCTGTCTGTCTGTCTATCTTTCTGTCTTCTGTCTGTCCTCATTTGCTCGAACAAATGCGATACTTTATTTTCACTAATAAGCCTCTGTCAAATAAGCTCCCATCTGGGTCTCATAAGCGCCCACCCAGGATTAAATAATTATTATTAAATTAATGGTTACATTTTATATAAGCTGTTTAAATATCTATAAAACCGTTACGAATCCAAAGTGTTCATTTTGTCTTTGTGAATGAGAATGGTGATAATACTGATAATACTACATACTGCTATAAAAAGCACTCTGTTATATTCTTACTTTCGCTAAACTTTCCTTATGATTTAAAATTAAGTATACTCATAAAAAAAAGTGTAAATTCTTTATAACAATGCAAAAACAAACTGCATATTACCTTGGGTGGACCCGTGCAAACAATGTCTTGTTTCATTGCTGATAACTGAAAAGGGTCTTCCAAAGAACGGTATTGGAATATTCCCACGGTTGTTTTCAAATACAGGTGCAGCTGCAGTTAAAAGAAAAAAAGGTTTTGAATAGCGATAAAACTAAACCATGGTTTATTACCACACTTAATTTTCACAGAATAAAAGTATCCTAAATAAAATGTCATATATACCCTGCACGATTTTTCATTTTCTTTGGGTCCGGTGGTGGTGGGGAAGAGAACGTTTTGAAAACATATTTAAACTATTTCAACTGTGGGTGGTATTTACTTGTGTGTCATTCACCCCCGGCTTAATCTATGTTAGGAATGAATGCCGGCATGCAGACCCTTATCTAGAATCAACCGGCATTACAAAACTGACAACTAACAATTGAAAGAATTGTCGAAAAATAAAATACATCTTCATTTGAATATAGTTGTGTAAAACTGTATTTAGAAAAATATGAAAGAAAGGTTATATGCTTCGTTACCTGATTGTGAAAATCGTTTGTGTTCGTTCTCTTTGGAATGATTTTCCGCTAGCACATAGCTCGTAGAACTGATAAGCTGAAGTTGCTCAATATTTTCGAGCCCGTCTCGATCTCTCTTAAAATAACCATACACATAGCTCTTATCTGTGGTCATATTACATAAGCATTCTTTTGCAAATGCTTCCTCTGCTGTTTGGAAGGAAGATTTCTCAGTTTTAGTTTGTGTCATAATCACTTACATACTGCTATAAAATATCAACAAGGACTCTAAATGGAACACCGGTACACATGCAGTATTTTACACTGCATGTGTACTGGTGCGTGACAAGGCTTCAACGGGGCACTGAACTTGCTTGTCATGACTGCACCGCTGACCAGCAATTTTAGTGATTGCAGACCCGTTGACTTCAAGGTTACTTTTTTCTGCTTTTCTGCCTTTCTTCCCTTTTCATTGCTGTTGTTTACAAGTCAAGTGTAACTAGCTGCAAAGACGCCTGGAAGTAGAACTCGGTTGGAATGAGCCAGCAAAAATTTTATTTTCAAACCAATTATACATAATATTCCGTACCTTTCAAGTTTTAATAAGGCACTACAGTCTGTTACAGGTAAAATCTACTGAGATAATGTTATCACTTTATTACTTAATGGGATTAAAGGCCAAAGTAAACATGAATCAAAAATAAGGAAAATGCACATATATGTAAATATACAAGTGTTGTAGTTCTTTTTGCAATTACTCTTATGTCAAATAATATTGTGCTTGCTGGGAAAATGCTTCAATGAACTGAATCACAGAATAGTAAACTGTCTGTCACAGAGACAGAAGAAAATACATGTATGTACTGTTCAAATGAAAGAAAGCATCAACATTTATGCTTCAGTGTGTCTGTTTTTATACAAATCAAATTAAATGTTTAATCATTATCAATAACATTTACATAAATATGTATAACTCCTCTGGCTTGCAAATAGTAATTCTAGTCTAAATAACATTGTCAACTATACAACATTGTCGACCTCTTTGCTTTCCTAATAAGAGGCCTAGATGGTTGCCAATGTAGAGGATCTTGGATTTGGGTTTTTACAACAATTAATGAGGAAAGTGTCCCATTAAGGTCAAGGGAGATTCGACTTGGCATTTTATTTTTGTTGATGAGAGAAAATATTTTCTCTTCCCCTGCATTTGAATGTGGTGTGGTCATAATAACTTCAGCAACACGGAAGAGAAGATCAAACTGAAGTGAATTTGTATCTGGTTTCTTTACGTCCTTCAGATGAGTCCAGAGAATATCAACTTGATAATGTAGATCGATAGAAAGATAGTTTATTAGATAAGAATTTGCAGCCAAAGGCTGAAATGGTCTAACTTTACAAGCAAATATGATAAAAATATGTACAATAAATAATAAGACTTGTAAAACTCATTCTTTTGGGGTATAAAATCTTGAATTAAAATTGATAAACCTATTTTGGCGGTGCTTTGTTAAACATTTAGAAACAACGAAATTCCTCTTACTTCTAAGATTATATTTACAGTCGTTTTCCTCAGGTAAAAGACTATGGAGTCTATGATCATCGTTCGATACGATATCATTGAAGAACTTTGTAGTGATGTTTTGGCGACGCTGCCAGAATGTTACAAGACCAGTTTCGCGAAGGGCCTCAGCATAGCTAAGATCTGGGCCCGGTTCCACAAAACTCCGATTAACTTAATCCTGGATTATAACAAAATTCAAAAACTAATTTTTTTAAAAGTAAAGCTTTCTGACGCTTACAAAAATCTGTATAGTTTTACCAATAAAGAAACAAGATAATTCCAAAATTACAGCCCAAAGCAAGCTGTAGAAGGTAGGAAACAGGAACATGGATTAAAAAATTAAACCTGGGTTAGCACTAATCGGGTTTTGAGGAACCGGGCCCTGGAAAGATGATTCGCAGAGCTCGTTTCTGCAGGCGCTCAAGATCGTTACTTAAATAGTCGGGCAAGCTGTTATGGTAGACTTGGCAAGCATATTCGGTCAGCGGTCTTACACCAGTAATGTTAAATTGAGTAAGGTCTTTACTAGCTAATTTAGAGCGTTTTAGTTGCCTCAAAAAATACAGCCTAGATGCTGTTTTCTTGATAATCTCGGCTATATGGGTGTTTCATTCAAGGTCCTTACTGATATTTAGACCAAGGAGCTTTGCTCCACTTACTAACTTTAGCTCAGAGTTGTTTACATTAACTGGATTGAGACCTTTGTCTGCTTTTGAAAAGTCTGTTCGGAGTTCTTTGCATTTTGTCTCGTTTAGTTGGAACTTATCTGCTCTAGTTGTACTACACAGTTCATCATCTGCCTCTTGGATCTTGCTTATGTGTTTTTTTTAGGTACGGATTCTTAGATCGTAATATCGTCTACGTACTTCCAAAGATGCACGCCAGGGACGCTGATGTCATTGATCATTATTAGGAACAGCCAGGGGCCCAGTTTAGTCCCTTGCGGGACCCCTGCAAGAATGCTTCGCCATTTAGAATAACAGTCCTGCCCTAACTTCACTCTCTGTTTACTATCTCGAAGAAAGTCGATGATCTAGTTGACTATAGAATTCGGCAGATCAAATGTGCGCAGCTTCTTCACCAGATTCGAGTGATCGATCAGGTCAAATTCTTTTCGAAAATCGAAAAGCACAACCCTTGTGGCGGTGCCATTGCCATCGGTGTCATTAGTCCATTGATGAAACATGTCGATAAGGGCGTGTACTGTTGAAGGGTTTGGAATAACTCCAAACTGTTGACTATCGACCTTGGCTAGAACTGCAGTCTTGACAAATTTCTCTACTACGAACTCTTCTCCTAATTTAGACAAGAGTGGGGTCAGCGAGATTGGTCGCAGATACTTATTGATGTCAAAAATTAGCTTCTGCTTTGGGACAGGTACAACATCAGCCTCTTTCCAAGAAGATGGAAGACGGCATTCTTGGTAAGAGAAGTTCAATATATCTCGAACTGAGACGGCTTGCAAATCTGCGTTTTGTTTATGTAACCAACCAGGTATCCCATCAGGCCCTTGGCCTGAAAGACCTCCGCTGATGTAACAACCAGGCTAGGCACAGAGTCTTGTTCTCCAGTTAGATGGTCTGTTAAGGGCTGGAACCCCTGCATTGGTGCGGGAAAGCCTTCGTTAATGCGATTTGCTAAAGTGTCAACATTTTCGCCTGTATCCTCAGCGCTCAGGTGTTTGAGAGACTTGATGATATTGTGTTTTGTGCTGGTTGCTTTGGACATGCCGCTGAGTTTCTTTACATCAGTCCACCACTTTGCCGGGGAGCACTCTTTTCAGATGTTCCACTCTATTACTGTGGTATTTACCCCGGCATACTTTGCGCTCACGATCTACCAAGTTTCTCAAACGGCGGAATTCGGCTTGATCGCCCGAACTCAAAGCTCGCTGGCACTTCTTAATGAGGGATTTGAGTCTCTGGTTAATCCATGGTGGCTCAGTGACGTGGATGGTTTTTGTCCTTATGGGTGCAACGAAATCGAGACCTATTTGGACGACAGTCTGCAATAACGATGCTTTTTCTTCGCATGAGTCGACGGTGTTGATTAGTGAGGTAATATCTACTTGCTCGAGATACGATCGAACAGCTTGACGATTACTCTTTCGCAGATCTCGCGATTTGGCAATGAACTTGCTTTCCTTAGGTTTGTCTTCGATAAAACAGTGATCTGAGAGGCCAGATGCTGGTCGCTCGATTGGCGGGTCGTAGTACTTGAGATTAGTAAGGATCTGGTCAAGTGTGTTTCGCCCGCGCGTAGGAAAGTTAACTATTTGCTTAAGATTAAATTTCGATTTTAGCCTCGCTGCGTCAAGTTTGTTTACATCACCGAGCAGGATAATCCCGCAATCGAGGTGACGTGATTCGATAGTAGACAAATACTTGGTCAAATAGTTTAGTATCTGCGAACTCGAAGGGTGAGGTGGGTGATAAATTACTCCGAAAATATTATTCATGCCTCGTGGGAGTCGATAAGGTCGAATATCAAGCCATAAAACTTCGATGAAATCATCTGCCAGATCTTCAGTAATCGAGAGCGGGATTGTATCTTTAAAAAAACACCTTTACTTAAGATCATCTTCATCTCCTTTGGCCAATTCTTTTACTTTTTCTGAAATATCTTTTTCTTGTAACATCTGGTAGTTCAAGAATTGCTCGTTTAGGCTTTCCAAATCCATGTCAGGAAATATGTGGGGATACTTCCCAACAAAACACCCCACAGAGGTAAAAGTCTTTTCCAATCCAGGGTTGTTTTAGGCTTCTCTGCACAGCAAGCTCTTGACTCAGCCACCGTGTTGACACATGTTTCACAACCGCTCTATACTCATGATCGCAGAATTTGCAGTAATCCTGAAGTCCGTATTTTCGTTTAGTTGATTTATCAAACCAATAAAACAAGTCAATAGTGAATTCTTCAACATCAAATCCACAATATTCCATAAATGATTCTGCTGCTTTTTGGGCTGAGTTGTGGATGATATAGCATGGACAACCGTTAGAATAAATTGCAAGATTGCGTGTCAGCACTCTGGTCTTCAGTGAATTCTGAATACCAATATTAACTGATGTGTTATCAACACCAACTGAAGTACACAAGTCCCATGGCTGTGCACAGCAGTAGCAGAACTTGTTGTGCACAGATCTAAGAATCGAGTTACAATTCTATTGGCATTTACATCAAAAATTCGGACTGTTAAAGGTTCATTTTCTTTAAGCCTTCATCATTTGAACCATCCACAGCAAGAGAAAAAGGATGGAGCTTCATGCTTTGTAGTAGATCCTCTATCAACATTGGGGCAACTGCTTCATTTAGCATACAAGTAGCTTTTGTAGAGGCAGAATGGTATTTAGATGCAATCTTTGAATCTGGGAATATTCTTCTTATAGTTGGAGACAATTTATCATGAAATGCCAATGGTATATTAGAGCTAGCAGTCAAAACAGCCATCTGTAGTTCTGCTTCAGTCCTTTCCTAGTTTTCAGATATCTCTGGTGTATTAAAGTCAGTTTTGGCTGATTATTAAGTGCTTTGGCCAAATCGAAATGATTTTTTTGTGTTGCAGTGCTTGATAATATCCTGTTTCCCCATGTGGTCACATTTCACTTTTTTGTCACATATGTTACAACGAAACCTACGGTTGTATAAAATGCCATTTTGTTATTCCGGTATTTCTACTTGATATTTAAAATTGGCAACTTAAATTAAGATACTGAGTTAGTTTACCATCAGGCATTACCTGTATAGATCACCTTGAACAGAGGTGATAAATGGATAATCTTTCTTCTAGTTTGCATTAAATTTGGTTTTGTAAGTGGTTGCACCAGATAATTTTTTTTGCTTTTTTTGTCCTGGAGAAGACGTACGAATATCTGTTCTTTCACTAGAAACAGTGGTTGACTCAGATTCTGAACTTTCCTGTTCGGAATCCGAGTGGTCACTTAACGTGAGTATTTCATCCATACTAATTTTGCCAAATGAATATAATGAAATATGCATCGAACGCCATTTTGAAATTACGATTTACAATTTTTAGTCTCCAGACTCTCTCATGGCAACGGGCATCAAAGGAATTATAAAACAACAACAAACAACATGTGAAAATACCAGTGATTAAGGGTATAAAAAAATAGGGTAGACGTGGTTGGCGCAGTTGGTAAGATCTCAGCTTTGCAACAACAAGGTCCCCGGTTCGATCCCAGCAGTATGCCGAGATTCGAATATTTGTGTGACCTTCTTTTCCGCCTAAGCCAACTCAGCTTTCCATCCTTCCGGGGTACTTAGGTAAATGAGTACCAGCATCTGCTCGGAGCTAACCGATTAGTGTCCCGTCCAGGGGGAGTCAAAGACTCTCATCCGCTTAACACTACAGAAACCGGAGATAAGCGCGGGCTCTATGGGCCACTAGGCTCGTAAAGGATTTAGCTTTTAGCTAGCTAGCCCTCACTTCGTATATACATTGTCACTCCAGGGCTTTGGAATTGCTTTGAAGTATATGAAACATATTTAGGCATTTAACCCAATTAATACCTAATATAAACTCAATTTTCTTTAAGCTTCTGATTCTCTGTACTGAAAAGACGCAATAGTTTTCCTTCCGAAATTAACTGTAATTGTATTAAACTAACATTAAATGTCAAAAAAGGCGGTTTAGAACGAATAAAATCACAAAAGAACGAGTACGTGTGTTATTATTTTAACCTCGGTTCACACTTTATAGGCACAAAAAATTTAGGCTCTCCGTTTTTTCTATACCATTTCAAATAAAATCTCATTCCACTACATCTTTTATCCTTATGTTTTAAATTTAATGTATTTTACTATTGTGAAAAACATTTCAATTTTTGTAATAGTTCTCTAATTTCATTGCAATACATAGCCAACATGTGTAATAATACAACTTCTTGTATTATTCCAGTTACGTTTAATTATAAATGGCTAAATAAGCAGTCATTACTGAGTATGTAGATTTAGTATCCAATTTAACACTTTATGTATAGTAAAAAGCTTATACGAATCCTTTGTTTTGAGAAAGAAGTGAATTCTTCGTTTGTTGTTCAATAAGTCAATGAAGTTTCTTATCCTGCCGGCCGCCGGTTATCTAAGTTGCAACTCCAGTGTTGCAACTCATAGCAACCTAACCTAAGTCAATAGTCCCTGGAAAATAATGCATCTAGAATTTACCGAAGCATAGATTTGCTAACATTCCTAGATTCCTAAGCATTAATTTAATTTTAGTTCACTTCTTGTAAGAGATTAAAATATCGCCGGAAGTCAAAAACTTTTTGTTGTTATGAACTTGCGATCGGGACGCTACGCTTCAATTCTTAAACAAGTTAAGCTTAACGTATCTTAGTTTCAACTTAAAGCATAAGCTCTGATTAGTAGAAGTGAAAAGTGGACCAAACCGCCTCCTGATAGTTTTTTAAACAACGCCGGCAAAATTTAATCCTAGCGTTTGCAAACATGACGCTTTACATAAATCAAAGTGAAGCTTGTTGTGGTTACCATGTTTTCTCAATTCAGAAACTTCGCTGTCGTTAAGGTCCAATTTCTTTAAAATGCCAAAATCTGGCAAAGATATTTGAACCATTCTTTAAAGCTGCAGGGGATTTAATTTTTGACAATGCGAATCGTTAAGCGACCGTTGAAATGTCGAGTTTTACGGGTGGAAAAGAAGCTGTGAACAGCTGCAAAAAATTATCTGCGAAATCCAAAACTTGCTGTACTTAACAGCTCAAACTGCTTTAGATGATTTTGATCATCTCAAAAAATCTATTTTGAAGTTTTTTTTTTTGCATTTAGAATAAAACTCCTTTCTGCATTTATAAAAAAGTTTATGCTCCGGGCTGGGAAAGTTGCTTCAGTGGTATATTGGACGTGTTGGTAAAAAAAATAAACATAGCTAAACCATTTTCATTGAACAAGTAACGAGAGTGAAATAGCAATATTAAACTCATTGATATACTATTTTCAATAGAAAAAAATATTTGAACCATACATTTACTAAAACATACCTCTTTCGTTTAAAAAATTGTTAATATAAGAACGAGGACAATCGCGGAACGTTTTTATCTTGAATACAGTCGACTGTAGCTGACCAATTATGCTAGTGTTGTGAAACTTAGAGAACAAAGCATATGATCTAACATATTTCTTAAAAATGACCTTTTCATTTTAAATATTTGCTTAACTTGGTCCTCAGTGACTGTAAGAGTAAACATTTGAGAGGAGAATGCAAAAAGGTTTGTTTTTTGTCCCGGCTTCTGAGTTCGATCTGTGCTTTTCTTGTTGTTGTTCCCAGCTAAGACAATGTTTCTTTTGACTTACCATTTCAAAATTCTTTTTTCCATAATGCTATCTATAATAATAAATAATAATAAAATTAGTATTATAATAGTAATTATAACCACCGCCTGGTTAGCCTAATTGGTAAGATGCCAGTCTATCGTGCGGGAGGCTCGGGTTCGATTCCCGGCCGAACCAACACTCAGGGTCTTAAAATAATTGAGGAGAAAGTGCTGCCTTTGCTCTAACATCTCAAACGGTTAGACTTTCGCGTCTTCTCGGATAAGGACGTTAAACCGTAGGCCCTCGGAGACTTCTGTGTTTA
>JAOBAY020102016.1:0-27908 GCA_025331085.2 Zoanthus sociatus | reverse complement strand
TAAATAGTGCAAGTTTGTTATTAAATCCATTAAGGGGCATTTTAGACTTAAATTTAGAAGCTTAATAAATTAGTGTATCGCTACAATATATATTTGGAACTACCCTCGCAAAGAATTTAGTTTTTGGCTTTTAATTTCAAATTCTTTGAACTTAAAACCACATATACTTGCTTTTTAAGATAGCAAACAAGTGCATTTTGTTGAGACGTGCTCGACTGACTCGATCGGTAACGAATTTATCGTTTTGTACGAGCCGGATAAACATGTTATCATTAGTAGTGCTGTTCATATGAACGTTATTTTTACCTTATTTTATCACTCATAGTCGATGATAAAGACACACTCTACGTTATTGATACTAATCTCCTAATACCACTAATGAATGGCTATTTCATCAAAACAACTTGGCGTCGAAGTTTCTTCAGCTTATTTTTTTCTTCAAGGTCTACGTAAAGTCTGTAAAAATTCCAACATTTTAGATCATTGTATTCGCAGACCGTTGTCCACTAATTCAATTGGCGTGACAAAGAAAAATCTCTATAAATACACACGTTTAAAAAGATACGAGCATGTTTATGTTTTACGCTGTTGGTAATATCTGTAAACATTCAAACATATTTTTTGATTAAGCTTACTTTTAAAAAATACTCCCTTAGGCCTAATATAATTCTGTTCATAATTGAGAACAAGAAAAAACGATAATTCTCAAGACTTCCTTCAGGCCTTGGTTGAATCGTTGAATCTACCTAATGCAGCTCTGTTAATTATCTTGTTAAAATTTTTTGTGCAAGTCACGATTGTTGCAAAAATACATTTATTGATTTAATGTATGTTATATTAAAAATTATTATAACTGTTCTGTTTTTTTGTTGCATCTTTTAAAAAATTTCTTTAAGTCTTGGTTGTTTAGAATGAGAAATGTAATATCCGTATTTCAATTTAGTGATTACATCTACTGATTAAAGATTTACGCTTTTTATTACCTTGTTTCATTTGCATCGATTTCCTCTATTTAAGTGCTAACGCAATTGGCAAACCACATGATTATTCGCACCATACGGGATCTTTTTATATTTAGCATATAATGTTCAGCGATTTATAAAAACATCGGTTAGATAATTTTCTTAATTCTAAGCGAGAGGACAAACGGCTAAAGGGCTAGTTCAAGTTAGTTTTAGACAATTTTGATCAAGGTTCATATCGTCCAGAGAAAACTGACTGCTAAGCAGTCTAGAATGCAGAGTTGTTCGATTCTAAAAATAATTAAAACAACCCCAACAGTGAAACAGTTTAATTTGTTTGGATTTTGAAGCGAGACCGCTTTTAAAGGCTTTTATTTCTGAGATCATAATTGTTATCTCTTACCAGATAATTTTGGCAAACAGAAATTCCAAGAAAATCATACTCTTCGTTGCAACTCAGAAAAAGAAGAAAGTTGAAAAGGTAAGCGGTAATAATGTCATTTTTTAATTATTGTAACTCGCATTAAAACTCAAGGAAAACATGGTGTAATAGAAGTAAATAGCATTGTCGTCAAACTCCTATTTTTTGATTTTTAAAACCGCAAATTTAGATGTAAAAATATTACCAAAACTATATTTTAAAAAATAAATGAAGTTTTTCCTTCAAACTAGGTTTATTCTCTCAACCCTGGAAATGATTTAACACTAAATTTTTAAACATATCTGGTACTATTGACGAACTTCAATCCTTCAAAACATATTTATTTTGAATATATTGCAAACATTTAGCGATTACCTCTTCAATGTACGTATACAACGCAAAAACAACACAGAATGTTCACAACAGTGGAAAAATGGCCTTGAAAATAAGTAATTAAAGTTGGTCTTCAAGGTTCGTCGCACCCGATTACTTACCAGTGCTCATTTTTGGCGCCTTGGGTTTTCAGTCTCCGGCCAATCCGGTTTTCCTGTCATCTCGAAACGGACATCAACTTAATCAGTTGCATGTCAGTTTGATGAGGTTATTGAGGATATGTCTACACATAGGTTTGACCTTGAAGTCTTTCTTTTCAATTTAGCACAATTTTCTGATTTGATCCGACAATATTGGCTGTGTGAATAGTACTCCCGTTGACAAAAAAACTACTCTGCGAAATGATCTCTTCTGTTAAGAACCATTTTAAGATAAAGGTTTTTAATGTATCTGTCACTGATATGTATTCATGTCCATTGTCTTCAATTCTTTCTTTACTTAGTTACGAAAAAAACAATAATGCAAAGCGCGAAAAAAAAATTAAAACCATTTGTTGTTTGTATTCGAGACGGTAAAACTTTGAAAACGTATTTGGCCTTTTTTAAAAAGTTGGAAATGTTTTTACTTTTTCATAACTATAATAATTTTCGCGGTTAATAAGTAGAAACATAATAAAAAACGAATTGTCTAATTTCAGTGTATTTAATTCTGTAAATATAAATACAGCAGTTAGAGATCAACTTGCAAGCGGTAAAACATCTAAGACTTATTTCGGAAGTTGTCAACACCATACTAAACGTTATTTCTTCTCGTTGTATACAGAATTGTTGTAGCATTAACATGAGTTACATCAAGCCAGACTTTAATTCTTACTCTTACAAGTAGCTTCAGTTTGAAGTACTTTAGGGTAAAATAACTTATACACCTATTTTTTTGTTCGGCCAAATGCTAACTTAAGAAAAGAACAGGTGGCAACTATGTTTACTTGAATTTTTTTAGATCTTTCAATGAAAAAAGTTTTTAGTATTAAGACATTTGATAGACACCATAAACTTGAAAAAAATTTGGTTCAACCTTACTTGTAATAAAAACTTCTTTTTTTGGTACATGTACTAACAAACAAGTATACGGCAGAATTTATAGACTATATTTGATAACATAACCTAATTTACAATTGTATGACACAGAAAGTTTTTAGATATAGTTGATTTATAGTTAAATACCACATATTTATGTAAAAATATATGTTTGCGTGATAATGTACGTGTTTTCAATTGCGTTAATGCTTCATGGCAATAATGCCAATGAGTCAAAATTCTGCAAGCCATATGTTCCATCTGGAAAACAATGCAAAATATATTTGAAGCTTTCAGTTAATAGCGGATCGAAGCACTTAAAAGGGTAAGCATCCCATAAAGCTATTAATTTACTAGGTTGTGGCAGAAGATAACATAACCGCCGAAGGCGCAATTTTAGAGAGAGAAAATTGTCTTTCTAGCTCGAGATTATTGTTTTTTTTGGGGGGGTCTCTCAATTATTATTCATTGCAAGTTAAGTTCATTTTTGATTATGCTATTTTTTAAATTCATAAATACCTTAATAATTTGATAAAACAACAGAAAATGTGTAGCAGAGGCCCCTGCTCCGTCATAAACCAAGCGCGTTGAAGCCAGAGCTATCAGAATCGATGAAGCAACAGTTTACGTTATATAACAAAAGATTGATAGTCATTCTGTGATGCCTTGACATTGGAACTTAAACTGAGCATCTAACTATACAGAATCCAGAAAACATTTGCATGTGGAATCCAGAAACTTACTCTAGATCTTAGGAATCAAAATTCAAGGTCTTAGAATCCGGGATTCCGGAACGGAGAACTTTTGGAATCGGAATCCAATTAAGTGGAATCTTCAATACAGTATCTTAGATCTGGAGTTCACATCACGAAATCCGGAATTTAAGAATGTCACGGATTACCTTATATGGGACAATCTCGAGCGTTAGCCTCAAGTTAATGTACACTAATCCTTCGCAGATTAGCCCCCAGCGGTGTTCGCACTCACAATCCCAATATTACAATACATAATTAATTCAGTCCTATATATGTTGACAAGTGTATATAATCGTCATTATTGCTAGACGCATCAAAGTGTAGGTTTTCATATACAAATTCTTAATATTCTCAAGTTTATTAGATCGAAACTAGAACTTATCATACATTAACGAATATGGTCAGTAGCGGGATATACGCTAACCTAACTTCACTTTTGCATTTGGATGGAGAAAGAGATTTGATTGGTTAGAGTCATTTGGTAAGTTTATGACATTTTATTTGTAGTCCTAGTATTAATGCGCATCTTACTTGCATTGCCGACTTTTTTTTCGTGGCTGTAAATTGAGAACAAAGTGCTATATATCCTCGTCAAAAAAAATTCCAGTTCAGTTCATTGTGACTATACCTATAATGCTATAACGGCCATTCTGTATTCAGATCTGATCTGCGGCGCTACATCAAACGGTCTCAAACCGTTAAAACTGCTTAACATAAGTATCTGCTACTTTCAAAGGAAATTGACAGGTGAAAAGAAAGTCAATAGCATTAAAACTTTATCTATTTTATTTGTGCTAACTAAGAACACAAAGGCCTCCTACCGACAAAACTTATCATGATTAGAGAGCAATCTGCATCTTTTTTAACCACTTTTGTTTCTGGTAATTATAGCTTGAAGATTCTTGCGGTAAATTGTAAAACTGGTTTTCCAGTTTAATAAATTTGTTTCATTAATTATAAAATACTCGGGCAAGCAATCTACTGAGTAACAAGACCAGTCTGATACCGAGTGAGGTTCTACAGCCATCGTTTTGTTGGATCAATATAATAACACGGATGAGTTTTAAAAAGTTCTTGTCTGCACATGCACCAATTTCCCTTAAATAAAAAAAATGTTAATGCATTTTATGATAACTTTCATGATTGTGGGATCCGCAGCCGAGATATAATTTTAGGTTGTACATGTCAGAAAGTGAAAAACGACCAAAATTTATTGTTTCATATTAAAAAAATGTGTTTATACTCTAACGTCAAGTTTTCAAACAGGCTTTTCATCTATTTACTGAAAAATTTACAGAATTTTAAACCTCAAAATATCACTAGTGTGACGTAGTGATTTATATACTTTAGGGACCAAACTATTAATTACATCCTATAATCCGGTTTCTTTACAATGAAATTATGAATAGATGTTAACGAAAACATGCAAAAATTAAAAGGATAAAGTTTTGAAAGCACAGCATTGAAGCAGTTAAGAAGGAAGAACTGAACCGAATTAACAACTGTAATTTCTGTAATTGAACAAATACATAAAGAAAGGTCACCATACTGAGGCTGAAATTTTGAACGAATATGAGTATGACTACGATATTCTATATCTTAAGCTTTCTAAAACTTATCATACATGTGGGATTCTCCAAGCACTAAGAGTTTGCCATTCAGGCAGTTCTGTGCCTGAAGTCGGCATAACAAAAGCTCACTTGGCTTACCTGTTAAAATACTAACAGCCTTTTCTTTTGTTCTTACCTTTAAGCCATGAAAAATACACCATTTTACACTTTGAACTATCACGAAAGAGAAAACTTATTAACACATCACCAAACCTTGATTCAGACGAATTTGCTTTGATCGTCTCTAGAGATCTTGCGCTACTTGTATGATAAAGTAAAATCTTTCCAGCTACCAACTAGCCAACTAACCAATTAGTTTCTCTAGCTATAATGCGCAAGTGGTCACAAAAGTACCGCTTCCATTTATAGTACAATGCTTTTTGTACTTCTACTAATACATGACAAGCAGAAAATATTTATTTGGTTGCCGTATCAACAATGGAAATTAAGTCTGCTTTTATCAAAGCACAGGAAACTTGTACATATATAGAAGAATAAAATTTAGAAAGAAAATGACGTGAGAATTGACATCATCATTGATAACAAAAAGCATCTGGTGGATGTACAAAATTGAGCTCTTTTGCAGAAACTAAAATTATTATAATTACAATTTCAATTATAAAACTGTTATAATACTATCGCTGTTTCTTAGTTACAATTTAATTCATAAAATTATGGTTATTGTTAAGGAAAAAGAACATCTCAAACTTGCCTTGCGGCTGACAACATAAAACGTTGTAGCTGAATAACTTCTGTTTAATTTTCAATATAAAAGGGTTTACCAACTAAAAGGATTTTTAACAACAAAGAAATCACACCGAAACTGATACGCAATAAAATAAACATTAATCTTCTAAAATAATTAAAATCCATACCTCTAATGCTTATCTCTTGTAGCTGTAATTTTATATACCAAGTTTTTGTTAAGGATTCACATTTATGTTTTTAGTTTTTCAGATTTTGAAGCCTATACAACAAAATCTTAGGTTTTCAGGCCAATGCCTAGAAATATGGACACGTTTTTCGAAATGTAACTTTCTATGGAACCTAAAGGATTATCTTCATAAACGAACACACAAAAAAAATTAAACGAAAAATTTCCCAACAAATCTTTGACTTTGTGATTTTTGATAGTTATATATATTTCATTTAATGTGATTAGGGTTTTGGCTATTGTAAGGCTCAACCTTTTGAAATAGCTACAAGCTTCTTTTATATGAACAACTTTGTAAAAAAATTAAGAACAATTTGAAAACAAGCTCAGGCTGAGGCTGAAAATAAATGAAAATATTTTTAGTTGAAACTTTACTGAATCATGTAATTTACGTTTCCAATCAATGCGCAGAAACGCCGTTCCTATTTATTGCCTCCTACTCGAGCAACACAGTGTAATCTTTGGTTGTCACTAGGAATGAACATGCAGTACATAAGATCAGCGGTTCAAGTCCATACCGTATCGAGAGCCAATTATGTAATTAGCGGTTGTAAGAGCTAAAATGTGATGTATTCTTATACTTCCAAAACATAAGAGAAAACTTTACCATGAAAGTATGATCAGAGTAATACGCTAATGTGTATTTCACGGTTGATGAAAACCACTCCAAATGCTTTCACACAAACACTAATTTACTCTTCTTCCTTTACAGTAACAGTAAAAGTACATCAGTTACCAAAAATAGAACAGTATTGATATTTATCAAAAAGGTAAAAACTTATTAAAAAACTATTTACAATTAAAATCAAACGTTTTCGAGCATTATCTCATCTTCGGGATAAAATATAAAATAGCAGAACAGTATTGTCATTATAACAAAATAGTGAACTCGCAGCAATCACTTTCTGTAAGAAATAACTAGTTATTATATCTAGTATTGTATGATATACGTATATAAATTATCAGCATGGTGATGATTATAAACATCTCAACCCTGAGTTGTGTAAATTACAGTTGCTCTGATGAAGGACTAACGCTCTAAACATCAGCTCTTTACTTTACTTACGGTGATGATCATAAACATTTGAACCTTGAGCTGTCTAAATTACAGTTACTCTGATGAAAGACTAACACTCTAAACGTCAGCTCTTTTATACTTTACTTACAGTGATGATCATAAACATTTCAACCTTGAGTTGTCTAAATTACAGTTGCTCTGATGAAGGATCTAGGACTAACACTCTTAACGTCAGCTCCTTACACTACTTACGGTGATGATCATAAACATTTTAAATTGGCCGTAGTCAGCATTTTTTCAGTCCACTAATAATATAAAAAATACCATATTTTTTTTATATGCTTTCATAAACAGAGGTATTACATATGAAAAAAGTATTGTAGGATGATTCAAATCATATAGTTTTATTTTTTGGTTATTAGTCTCCAGTTATTTCTGTACAGAAGTTTTTACTGTACTGATTAAGACAGACATTGAATGACATGACAAATGATGACGTCCTGCGCGAGCTGCACAATTGCAAACGTGAACTTACCCAGTAAAAGATGAGAAAGACGATCACCCACAGAAATTCTGATTTAAGTTATACCAGTCGACAAGTGTGTTCAATTGAATTTTAAAATTGGGCTTTTTTTTATCTCAAAAATTGCTACTGAAAGCTTTCTGTTTAGCAGCTACCCCCCTTCCCCCCTCCCCCAGGCAAGGTACGGTAATATGCGAACTTGAGTTGTCTAAATCATAAGGGCTATAAACACTCGAAATTTCAGCTTTTTACACTAATTTTGATAATGATCTTTAACAAGTCAACTCCAGCTGGAATTGTTTTAATTACATTTGCTTTGTTGAGGGACTTACGGTAAAGTTTCAGCTTTCTGCACCAGAGGGAGTTTACACTTAAAATAAAGTTTTAACCTCAAAATGTTTGATAAGTTTGCGCATGCGGCTTAAACAGAACGCCGAACAAGTTGTTATGTGAGACGCAGTTTCTTCTGTACATATACAAACAGATAGAAATACACTGGATTTTTTAAAAATCATTTTTTAAAGTATTAAAAGAAGCAGAAAGTTTAACGACGGACAGTTACTTCGAATAATGTTTTGCCTTAAGCTCGCTGTTTAAAGATCGTTTATTTTTGAAAGGTTCTCGTTAATAAAAGTCAAAGCCTTACAGACAAAAATAATACAAAAAACATGATGCAAATAATAATTCAATTAAATTAAATAACACACGAGTTCATCATAAAAAATAATTAGTAAAAAAATTGCATTAGTTAAAAAAACCTTTTCTCATACTGACAAATCTATTTTTCACTGGTGTAGTGGTGATGGTTTCTCGTCAGCAAATGTTTATTTTTAAAGTAACAAAGTTCTGAAAAATATTTTTGTCCTATGTTCTTTTATTACAGCATGTGGAGAAAACATTTCTTGATATTTATTTGGTCATTATTTCAAAACATAATTATAATGGATTACTTCATGTAAAGGAAATTAAATTCTCAAGCTTTATCTAAAATTTATACAGACGTCAAAAACGAACTTTCCAGAATTCCTTTTGTACAAGACTTTCTGTTTACAGGCTTAAGGCATCATTTCGGTTTTCTTTAAAGAAGGAATAGGAAAGATGGCCTCAATTTTAATATCAGCATGTGGTTAGACGCAGTTTTAAAATTTAGATTGCAGAATGCGAATTTTTTTAAGTACAGATAAGAATCAATTAGATTGACATTTACTTCACTATTGGATTGACGTTATCTCATAGGATTTTTTCAAGGTCTTGAGGAAAAAATCAACATCATCTATATTTTATTATGATCAGGTAAAATATATCTTTAGTACTTTAGTTGGGTTTTGAAAATAGTTCTTACGGTAGAATGCGGTTAACAAAAAAAAATGTTTTACTGTAAGATTGATTTAATTTTCATTTGTTCAAACAGAAAAAAATCAAATCCTCTTTTTAGCATTTAGTTGACAAGTTTTTTCACGAAACTAAATAAATAAGCCAGCACAAACTAAACCATAGCGGAATATTGGTCACTTTTTTACTGTAATTGCATGGCTGGGTTAGTGGCGGGCCTCATTTAGTCTTTATCTTTTATTTTCACAAGCAGTAATTACACACTAATCATCAGTGGCCTGCCGGAAGAAAAGAAATAACTGAAACTTTGATAATATGCTCCATGCATCAACAAAACTCCGATAAACATTGTAAACAGCTCTGACAACAAAATTGAGTCAGTATTAAGAACTTCTGTGTTTTCAGTGAGGTAAGCTCTGTTAAATGAAAATTTAAAATGCTATCTTGATTACTATATACAATATTCATATGTATTACTGAGTGGTACATGGTTGTTGTTTTCTACACACGTATATTTAGAACTACGAGTTTTTATAACAAAAATTACTAGCGGCAGAAATCCCATTATGTAGGTCAGTAGCTGTGTGTAAACATACAAATCATATATATTCTCAAGTTAAATAAGAACACTGATATTGATGAATAGGACAAGATAATCTAATTCTTCTATTTTAGCAAAAACGTAAATCAAAAGAGTGTTTCCTTACACTTCTACAATTGTCAAGCTAGTCTGTAAACTATCACACTTTTTCACAGGATAATGAACGCTTAACATAAAATATTAGTTATTTTAGTTATCTTTCAAAATTTATCGTTTCATTGAGCTAAGTTCATTCATGTTTATGAATCAAGATCATTTGTTCTTGCCAGTTTTTTGTGACTTATTTTGAGCCAGTAGTCAGCTAACTATAGCACGAGATTGATTTGTTTTTACTGACGGACAAACAAAATAGAACAAACTTCCTTGATTATCAGTTTGACTGCTTACCAAGAATATCCCTTTCAAAAAAAAAATCATTATTAAGCTGGTGCGCGCACAGTTCCCTGTGACCAATATGAACTATCTTTTGTTCTGTCCTATAGGAGCTCTATAATAATATATAATATTTCTTATATAGTATATGTATTGTACCTATGGTTTATTATAAAAACACGTTTAGCTGAGCCTGAGAGTAATCATAATTACAAACAAACTTTAGGCAATTTGAAGATATCATAGTTGTTGATTAAATATTTTCTAAAGTATTGTTTTCCAATGGCTTTATTTTGCGTCACCGTTGTTTCCAATTTCCCAATTTTAAGGACATTTCCCATTTTAGATTATATTTTAAAAACAAAAAATACAACTTCTTAAAAATATTTGTATTAGGATTGTTGTTTATTGACAATTTTTAGATCTCAAAATGGTTTTATTTTGTTTTCATCAACTGGCTATTTAATTTTAGGGTTTGGATTTCTACCGAATTGTTGTACTTTCTCCTTCTAGCAAAGTATATATATTCGCTAAAATCAGTAAAGATTTATTTTCATTTTCAGTTTGATTATTTTTTGTGTTTCAGGAAATTTTTGATAGCTTAATAACGATAATAATAATAAGATAATAATGAATAATAATAATAATAAATAAGAATGATAATAATAATAATAATAATAATAATAATAATAATAATAATAATATTTGGTCCATAGCAGGGAAATGTAATAGAAAAAATAAATGAGGAAATAGCAAAGTAGCTTTAACTTGCATTTGAATTCTAGAAGAGAGAGGATCTGCCGATTTGATATGAGAAGAATGATAAATAAACGGCTGATACACAACATGAAAATCAACTTTTCAGTGAACCAATATGAAGGAAAACGCCAGCAACTGTAACCGCTGACAGCTGTTTTGTCCTTTTCCTATTGGTTCACTGAGAAAATGAGTTTCAAGTGATACGTCGACAATTAATTTTCTCATTCTTCTTTATTAGTTCTGTAGCTGATATAAGACTTTTCAGATTCTACATATTACTGTGTTTTGTACAAGGTTTTTCAAACAGTTTGATGATATAAAAATTGTTCCCGTAGTTATTGGCGCTCTTGATGGAGGTATAAAAGAATTGTTGTGTGATGTGTTAAGAGTATTTAGAGAATGCTTAGAAAAACAAAGTTAAAATCAAGATAACAGTTGCAGAGATGCAGAAAACGATATCTTAAAACTAGATTGTAAAAGTCCTGCCGGGACTCCGCCTTGCAGCGTGAAGATTAAGAATATTGATAGTTTTTTTTTTGCTTGTTGATATGGAAAATGTTGGACCAGCGATATTTGTTGGTCCACTATTGTAGGCTACTTGATTACAGCTATTTTGCTGCTATAATAATATAAATGTTCTGAAATTGAAATATTACTGAATTGCTATTTTGTTTTTAATAACTGATCGAACTCAACTGCTAAAAGATGAATTAATTAAACTCAAAACGTCAGTTTCATTGGTTGCGCAATAAAATGGAGTAGTATACTAAATGTTATTAGTATTTTATCATATCTCATTTAAGCAACATTGATTGCGATCGATTCAAGCTCATTATACTTTTGAGAGTATTATTAATTAATTTGATCATTTGTATAACTTCTTTTTAAAAAATTGTTTGAGCATTAGCACTGCTGTTAATCTAACTTTCAACCCCCGATATCGTGGTTAAATTTGTTCCACTAAATTTTAGCTGACGGAGCCGAAACTTTAATGTGCTAACGTTATTGTAAAATTACAAAATTGTAAGCCTCAGTCAAAGTGAAAACAATCTACATTTCTTTATGGTGTGGTCGTTATTTAATATTCTAATGTCTTTAGAGTTATATTTTAAAAAATGTTTTCGCTTGGCTAACGGCCACACTGAAGAAGAGGCGAGACGCCTCGAAACATGTAAGTTTCAATTAAAAATGATGAAGCTAAATAATGTTGTCGCAGCAGTCAGATTTACTTCACTTCTTCTGCTAAAACGGCCAATTCCATGTTAACCTTGGATAAGTTATGTTTGGGGTCAATTACGTGTAAAGTTAATTACAACTTAAATGATCTCGGCTGTCTTACCAAAGACTGAAGATCATCTTTTATCGCTGCGTTAGTTTGTGCTACTTTTAACATAGCGCCTCTAGAGCTTCTTGGCAAACGTACAGTCAAATTTATGTATGCCTGCAGCCATGCGTCAGTTTGTAGTGAAAACTACACGATTTCTGCTGATTTAAACATATACGGTATCGTGTCAGAGTACATTAGGTAAATTTAAAACGGGAAAGATAATAACACTGCTTTAGAGCTCTTTACAAACCTGTCAGCATTTGGAGGTAAAAATTAAACATGTTTGTAAAGTCTCAAAAGTTAATTGTGTTTTTAAATGTTATACCTTTGTAACACGAGCTTGCGCCGAAAAGCATTTCTAAAACCCTAGTCAATTTTCTTGTCAATGGCATATATTGAACAAAAAAGCACTTTTAAAATCTCAACATGACACAGCTTAACACTAGTGCAGGCAGTTTTTGCACATGGACCGAAAAAGTTCTTCACCTTGGTCTTGGTGACTATCACTTGAGAAGAACAATTATTCTTCAAGATACAAAAATACATTTAGAATCTTTTGGCAATAACTTAAGGTTACAAATTAGAAAAAGATATACTGAAAAGAATCCTAACAACGTTGTAAAAGTTCATTTACGTGAGTAAAAAAAATGTTTGTAACATTTTTTGTCAAAATGAGACGACAAATCTTTCTTTTCAGATTGTGCTGTCAAGATACCAGAGGAGTTTGAGATAAAAACCTGTTTTTAATGCTTTTAATTAAAAATTTAATTTTCAGTTTGATCTTTTGTTGTTGTTTTTTGAGAGTTTAATGTTTTGTAAACAATCTATTAAGCAATTCCTTTAATTGCAATGATAAGGAATTTACTTGTAAAAAGAAACAATTCAAAATTATTTGCAAAGTGAACTAATTACATATCATATTGTTAACTGTATCTCGTAAAAAACAATTTATGACAGATGAATTTTTATTTACTTTTTTATTTTTTTCCTAGCAGTTGATTCACATACATCTTAAACTGAGTTCTTAAAAGAAGGAACACTTTGGTTTCCCTTATGCTAATTAGATTTTGCTATTTTTAATTTTGTTTTCGTTTGGATATTGTGCACAGCATTGACAGCTAAAAAACACCGTTTTTCGTTATCGCTTGTTGTGATGAAATCTTTATTAACCACCTGTATTTTAGAATATCCCGCTGTTAGATGTAGGTTTAGAGCGTTTCCTGTGACGAACACTTTGTGGAAGATTATGTGTTTCTAAGATATGATTATTTACGAAACTTGTTTACATTTTTATATAAACGAACATCGATCAGAATTTACCAATGAAAAAACATAAATGTACATGTACTTGTTTTCGTCCATTATTAATAATAATATACATGATAATAACACCTTTCAGTAAAATTTTTTCCTTAATTTGTTGGGAACTATTAGTTTTGAAACTTATTAAAGTTTATCATTATATAAATCAGATTGCAAAAATAAGAGCACAAAAAAAGAGGTATTCTAAAAATGATTAAAAAAAACAACGTTCAAATCGAAAGTTTGTATCTCGGCACTCTCATGAGATATTGTGTACTCTGTAAAATCTTGTCAACTAAATTACTTATCTTAGCTGATTGGACGGAAGTGGACCATTTATTATGAAATTGTGCTTATTTTCTATTTATCTATCAAACACATGATCGCATTTGATAAAATTACCTTTCTAGACGGAATTTCTTGGGTGACAAAACTATAGGTAACAGCTGTTTTCATATATACAAACCCTGCTTATACAGCTTGCTTGTTGTAAGACTTTGAAATGATATGCAACTTTAGAAACAACACCATGAGTTCAATTGTAATTATGAGACAGATTTAAAATTAGTTCAGTTTTGAAAGGCAATTAAGATTCTTACATTAATTTCTTTTTTATAAATATCTCATTCATTGTCTTTTAATCTGTCATTTTTACCAGGATCACTTTCAGTCCGTTTGTATCTTGGAAAAATAATTCAAATGATTCTAAAAACACAGGCAAAACTAGATATCTGCTTAAGTTTCAAATCAAGACTGCTTTAAAATTTAACATATTGAACAAATTTGCACAAAGTCAAAAAGGCTGAAACACAATCCAAGTAATTTACTTTTCTTTTTTTTTAAAAAAAAGATGTTCATTGGTAGAATTCAGTCCAGCGACTTTTAAATCGGTCTTTAACTTTTAAGATACTTGTTCCCGTTTAGTAATAGTTAATCTCCAGTTTTCCACTGAATTGATACTATACAGAGATGCAAAAAATATCGCGGCATCGAGTATCTTAAACTTTTCATCTTAAAAGTCGGCTATTCAAAAAGTTACAACTCTGTCACCCAAAGACTACTAGCTACCTGCTCGAGTACAGGTTTACCGAGTGTACTGTCTGTTTATAGTCTTGCTGGATATTCCGCCGAGGTCACTAAGTGAGCAAACTTCACTTGAGCTGAAAAATTACTAAGCAAGATGTTGTAGTAGTGCGAAATGTTCTTCCACTCATATTTCGACGCCTTAAGCCAGTATATCGTGATAAGTGTTCCAGACGTCCATTTCGGAGCTGAGCGTTAAAACAGATGGTACCAATCATAATGCAATAGAAACCACTCATGAACGGCACGCGGCTTTCCTTTGGATCAAATAATCACAACAACTTTAAAACTTTTCTGTTTTTTCTTTAACAAAAATACTTTTAAATTTTGTTTCGATCATACCAGTCAATGTAGTTAAAAGTATATTTTTCCAGAGAGGACCTAAAATTTGATTGACTCCCTTGGAGCAAAAAAACAAAAGTTGACCATCATTATAGAAAAACTGCTTTTGATACACATACAGCTTTTGCATGGCATCTCAATCCGTTGTCTAAAACAAAGATGGGTGATTTCCTCTCTTCCAGTATGTACGCTCATCCAAAAATCACATTAGTCGTTAGACAGTGACTAGACTACGGACCGAAGACCAGAAATCTCACATGTATTCATACCATAAATGTTTTAGACGAAAATACCAAAGGCGGAATCGGGACGAAGTTTATCGTGTCAAAATAAAACAATAAACTTCTCGTCGAGGAGATTTTGGATAAAGTTTTAATATTTGTTTGTATTTCAATTTTGTCAAATGTCCCTGTGCGGTGTTGCAAAAGAGCGTTACGAGTCAAAACCTGCTTTAAAGCGGTTCCAATATTTCACCTCATGGTCTCCCCCTGTTAACCAGCAAAGAATTATAACAAGATTTACTTTAACACTAAACTATACCATATTTTATCTGACATGATATCTAATTTTCTCCATACCTTTAATACGCTTCTTCTGACTCGCACTGCTGGTGTTCTGTAAACAATTGATTCTAATACTTGTATTACTGCATGCAGCTATGAAAAGTAGGTCTACATATGCCAAAGATCATTACTGATGACGTTAAACATTTTTGAATTTGGGAATTTTAAACTTTCATCAACAGAATTAAAACAGAGATTATGATTGGCTTAAACAGTGAAGCAATTTAAACCTTTTTATATTTTTCATTGGATCAAGGTGTCTTCTGCAGGTGTTGTCCTTTTCTTGTAAAAATAGAACGACCCAAGATAACGCTGCATTTTCGTGTAAAGTTTGTTAATAAAAACCTGGGCATATGCGCATGTGCAGACTATATCAGTCAGAAAATGGAAACTCATATAGTATAGTTGTCTCTCTATGGGTTCATATTTCAGGCAGTTCAGCTGTGTTTGTTTGACTTTAATTTACTTTTTATCTTCCCAAAATTTTTTGGAATCCTTCGTAAAGTATAATTGTTGACAAGATTTAATGATAACAGTTAACTGTTAATTTTTCCGCCATTAGGCCTGCGTGGCGGTAGTTAATACATCCTGTCGCTGAGACGTCAGTGTTTTTAAGTCGAGGAAGCTAGAAGACGGGCGAAACTTCTGCCAATTATGTATCTCTCAAATACTGAGTTTGTACTTTTGCTTTTACTAAGATTCAGTGATTTTATAAAGTAAAAAATCTCTAATTTCAACGCAAGTCTATAACTGAAATGAATATTGTAAGTCTTCTTTAATTGTTTTAATAGTAAAATTTTTAAATCAAATCATTTTTTTATTTTTCCAATTTATTTTTCGCTAGTCATAATTCTCAAAGTTATATCGCCTATCTTAACATCGATAAATTAAAGTTTATCATTAATTTTGTTAAGGAACATGAATTCAAACTAATTTTAGGAACTACATGATGTCTTTGAATACCAAAAACTATTCAAAACGAGCAGCTTTGTTCAAATACACATAGGAATTGAAAGAGACCGGTAAATTTTACATCAAGTGGTTTCATTCAAAAACATGCACATTTGAGCGGGGCGAAGACATGTAACTCATTAACCCTACCATACAAACTGAAGAGGATCTAGAAGTCAGGTTGGCGTAGTGGTCATCAGTCGTTCCTCCCACCTAAACGACACTGGATTGAGTCCTGGGCTCCGCATGTGGGCTGAGATTTGTCGATCTCAATCTGACTCTGAGGGTTTTTCTCCTGGTATTCCGGTTTTCCTTCCTCTGTAAGTTCGATTTTCACGCCAATAACTGAGCTGTCGAAACGTTAAGCCTCTGGCTAGGAAGAATGAGCAACCACTTCCTTTGCATTTGACGTTAAATAAAGTATTTATAGATTTTATTTATTCACTACGAGCCTGCATCGATCATAGCAGCTAGGGTTTTCTCTACTTGCTGTTACTGCTTGGCAAGTTTTTGCTGAGCTAAACCATGCACATATAGTGTCGGTTGATAAGGCCAAAACATCTTGATACGCCGGTTTCGTATAGACTATAAATTCAGAGCCGCAGAATTTTTCATGCCGCCTTTGTGTTCCTACCTTGTTATAAAATAACCGTTACTTTATGCATTAACTGAAAACCTGACATATGTTAAATATGATCAATATAAAATTTCATAGTAATGATGAAAGATTCGGTGCTTCTTTAATTTTTTTATATTGATGCAGTTATATTTTATACGGTTTACGCAAGTTATGGTCTACGGAATATTGTACGTGGACGTCAAACTTCCTTCTTTTCTATCTGTTAGACAGTTAATCTATGTACTTTAACGTAGATTCGCGTATCAATTCTTTCCTTCCTTCGGTCCTACCTATTGTCAGGGAACCGTAAATTTTAAACAAGATATACTGCATTTCAACACAAACTGCACTCTTTGGAGACTAATAGATGAATTGCTTATATATAGATGAACACTAACCCTCTACAAAGCAGAGAACGTTGCAACAGCCAGGTACATATAGGAAAAACGTATGCACAATTTATGGCATTTAGAATCAAACTAGCACGATTTGGAAATCCCGTTTTGGATTTCAAAGCCGCCCTTTTTTCAATTTATCATTTCGCGCATTTTTAAGAGTTTATAATCCTAACTACCTTTAAAAAAGATATCATAAAACAAAGTAATTTATCACCTTTGCTTTTGTTCTGCCTACTCAAATCCATCTTGAGTTAGTGCAATTGTTGGTCTTCGGTTTTTTTGCACAATAATGAAACATCAAAAGTTAATCACTTATCACGGACGTCTATTTATAGAGGCATTTAAATCAAATGACTAACATATCAATCTGTTTTTTCCAGCACGTTTAGTTGTAAAGTGCACTCTCATTTAGGTCTGTTTAGAATAAATGTCCCCCAAATTAGGTATACTTTAACCCTTTTTATTGTTACCAGAGTTCAGAGAATAATGACACATGAGGTATTAGACACTGCATGTACTTCTAAGATCGTTAACATCTATAGCTTCCAGCTGTAAAGCAATTTTGCAAGTTTGTATAGAAATCACTGAGCATTATGACATTGAGCACCATCTAATATAACCATCCAAGGAGAAATATATCAGTTTCAGTGTATGAATGAAAATGGAGTCATTTTAAATAGACGAACAGGCCGGGAAAAACCAGCCAAAGTTAAGTTAGACTTGAAACCAGACGCTTGAAAATACCAGAGGTAGAAAAAGTGTGTATATAGATGTAGTTGTTTAGGGATTTAAGAATTCCTTGAAACCAAATAGCAAACAATCCTACTTTAGTTTTAGAAGGAAATATGTAAAAAGCATTACATTTCTGTCAGATATCTTTTAACACTGATAGCTTATTTTCAGTATTAAGAGCATTAATTCACATTATACAGTGCAAAACAAAGGATCCCGGCAACGCATTTTGGGCATTTTAACTAATAGGGATTAACAATTATGATTATTGATAACAAAAAACTTTACAAACTGCCACAGCAACGAATAGGGACAGGCAGTGTTGCTGTTTTTTGAACGTTTCAGATGAAGACAGCACAATAAGATATAACTAGAGTATTCCACTTTCGTTAAGAGAAAAAACATGAAGTAGCACTTGCAGTAAATAAATGAAACAAATATGCAGCATTTTACTTTAAAAAGAAAATGTTTTGAGTAATGTTTTTGCCTTGTGGCGCTAAAGAAATTCGTATATTACAAAAAACAAGTATATAGCCTTTTTGCCTATAAATAGCACAAACGTTTGTTAAAACGGATTTTCCAAAACATCTTCGTTCATACTCGACTGAAAACAATAAATGTCATAAATGAAATGCTGGGTTGGTGTTATAGAGAAACCGTTTTACACTGAATAAATATGTTTTACACTGTATAGTGAGAAGAAGTTTTGAACTGACGTGTTTTCGGACTGTAGTTCAGTGAACGAAGGGGTGAATAACGGAGTAAATGTCGGGGTGCATGAGCGAGTGACTCCGACGAAGGAATACAGTCCGTAACGTTAGTTCGAAAATTCTTCTCACTGTGGTGCAAAACTTATTAATTTGTAAAACTATGCTCGAGAACAGTTGTGATAAGCGCTCCCACGCGAGACACAACCTTCGCCCTGAAGGCAACACCTCTGTATGGTGATATCTTTGGGCCGAAATGCGAAAGATGGACGGGGAGATAACTCATCTCGTTCTTATTCTAAACGTTAAAAAATGTAATATGTTTTAAATTAAACATGTTACTGAATGGAAAGCTCGTATAAAGTGACCGTTCATTTTGTTTCTTTTAAGAAACAGAATATATTCAAACTCGTTATGTGCTATTTTTCGGAACTTTAAACATTGACTGAGAAAAAATAATACAACATTTCAAAAACAAAATGAACAAATAAGATAAATATACTAAGCAGAGAAAAAAATTAAGTATAATGAAGGACAATCCTTTCCTAAAAACAAAATTAATCAAGACATCAAGATGTTCAAAATTTACACTAGGTTTGTTAAGATATATGATTAAAAAACTAAGCCAAAAAGGGAGTTAACGACGTATATATCAGTTATAAAACTTTTATACAACATTATGGTATTACCAGATGTTCATCTACAGTGATAGATATTGAAGACCTTCAAGACAAAAATAAAAAAAATCAATTTTTGTCAGAAAGCTAGATTAAACAGAAATTAAAAGTGACCGCTCTTTCTAAAATTTTACCTGAGACTCATTAGATACTCTGAAAGAAACTTGTTAGGGATTCGTTTCTATAAGACTAAGAGTTTTATTCGGATTACTTCAACTTTTCAATCAGTAAATGGAAGTCAAATATGTAAACACTCGGAAGATTTCTCTCAACAGTTGGAGATCGTAAGACGACTTTGTCACGTTTTAAAACGATCCATGGCACATAAAACAAATTTTCATGACTATCGGAAAATAGGAACGGATGAAGTCAATTCATTTGGATCAACCAGCATTAATTAAAAGGTATAAATATATGTTTTTTTAAAGTTTGCAATATTCCAAACTCTTTGTAAGTTATTTGGAAAACAAACTAAGCACGAACATTCCAACAATTTGTTCTTTTCATTTTCTTAACACTATATCAGTTCATTTCTAATCTTTTTTCATTCGGCCAATCTTCACTATTAAATTTGATTCTAAAATAACATAATGTGAATTTTGTCTGTAACCTTAAAACTAATATTAGCTATTTTTTTGTAAATAGACACTTTTAGTGTCAAGATCAAGGATAAAATCAAAATTTAAAAAAATGTATATAGTCTTACTTGATAACAAAGTTTGCTTTTGGTACGGGAGATGCCACGTCATTTTGACCTCTAAAGCAGACCACTGTGTTATTAACTAAAAAGAAAAGAAATTGAAAGACTGAAAACTAGTACCAGAGCTTACGTTAATAAACTTTTTATGCAGGGTAGTTGTGCCTTAGGAAGTAGGAAGTAGAGTTTTACTTTTAGGTTTAGCTTAGGGTTAGATTTCGTGACTTTGATAACAGCTGTACATGAGCGTTGAAGTTTTCGTGCACAATGATTTGATGAATAGAGCAGACAATACCAGAAGAAAGTATTAGAAGAACATTAACTATGAGGGTTAGCAAATTAGTTTATAAGCGGTATACATCATGTAAATTCCTTAGGAGACATGTCAGTGCAGGTACGGTACTATAGCAGATGGCAATATCACCAGAGAAGTGCATTCCAATAAAACCATTAAAGTCGGATTAAGTACCAATTTCAGTTATGAATTGTGCAGGGTTCTCACGCGAAACACCTCAGTTTCAAGAGAATGATTTATTTATTTATTTATTTATATATTTATTTTAATATATATTTATTTGTACCATTTTTTGAAGTAAGCATTCACTTGCCCTTAGTTTTTCATTGGAACCTGTTTTACTTAACACTAATTTGTTCATATTCATGCAAATCAGCCTCAGAAATGAATTTGTGGCAACGAGCCAGCCAAGCGATGAACTCAGAACGTAACTAGAGCAGTGCAAGGTATTGTCAGTATACGAGCAATGAACTCAGAGCGTAGCTAGTTCAGTGCGAGGTATTTTCAATGTACTGAACAAAAACTTCAAGCGAGCTGAGCAAATGTAATGTAATGTGCACACGTGGATGATATCCAGTTACAAAACGGATACAGATTCACGCATGCAATCTTGGTTCGCATGTTGAACTTTGATAAAACGTCAAAGTTTGGACTAGCACGATGCGTTTGGTAATTGGTTTCATTTAGTTCCAAAAATAAATGTAACAAAAAACAATACTACATTAGTTTAGTTTTTATTTTTAAATTATGTAGAAACACAAGCATGGCGTTTTTGAAAAGGTTGGTTTCAGTATGAACACAGGTAAAGAATGTAATTACAAACTTTTTAGTAGAGTGGCAAACATGTTGAGCTGAATGCTAACAGTAAACGCGTACGCCTTAAATTGCTCGTTGGAATTTTGCCTATAAGTGCTTCGCTGTTATACGGAATTTAAAACAATTGTACTGCAAAAAGGGTTCACGCGATAAAACTTCACCAGATGGGACACTTCATGTTCATTATAACTGGACTCGTTTCCAGACTGCTGCTGGATTTTCTTTACTGTTTGATTCTTTAGGTTTTTAACACTGTTCACAGCTGTTACTGCAACTGAGAGGAAGCAGTGTAGCTTAGTACATGATCCGTCGGTGTGGAAGCTTTGCATACAAGCGTCTTGGTTCCGGGTGGTCCTTAACTCAGTGTTTGTGACTGATTTTGTTCTTCCGTATAATTCGCCCCGTGTAAAGCGCGGTTTCCAAATAATTGCTTACGTCGCTACCATCGCTGCTGTCGTCAAAAACGTATTTCGGCGACAGTAGCGATATATGGAAACAGGCTCTTCAACGATAGTAGCGACGCAAGCGACTGCAGCGACAAGCATCGCTGAGATAGAAAAATTTCTATCTCAGTGATAGTTAATGGAAACCACTTACAAATTTAGTCTGTATAGCGACGGTTGCGACTAAAATGCTTCCCAGATTACATTGCACACTGCAAGCACCCGGTAGGAAAACTTGTCACTCCTCGCACATATTTAAAAATGACATCCCTTGGAGAAGCATATGATGTTTTTTTTATTCAAGACGTTCAGAAATACGACTGTTTTTTGAATAAATACAGCAAAAGTTATAATGACAAGTTTGTTAAGATGAACTGCTGGACCAAGATAGGCGAAAAATCAGTGCGGCTGGTGCAAAAAATAACTTAAAAATATCAGGACTGGATATGGAAGGTATCTGAAGAAAGTAAAGTCGATTACTTCGGGATCCGGCAGGGATGTTGCTTCCATACCGAAAGATTTTACAGGCCTTGACTGGCTTCAATAATATCTAAACCACCGACAGAGTTGAAGAAGTGGGGCGACAACGGAGGAAACACTGTATCGCCAGCATCACTCCAAAAATATATTTTTGTCAAAACACGTTTTTTGACGACAGCAACTAAGGTAGAGACGGGAGCGATTACATGGAAACCGGGCTTAAAGTAATCCGGATTCCGGAACTCCAATAAACATCCGGAATCAAAAAACTATTTGCTTGTGAAATCCGAAATTCTAGATCCAACTTTTTGGAATTTGGAATCCTGGTATAGGAATTCCGGAAAAGAGACCTGTTGGAAACCGGAATCCTCTAGAATCTTAATACAGTACCTGGGATCCGGAGTCCACATCATGGAATGAGGAATCCACTGAGGCGGGATCTTGATCCAGTAACTAAGATCCAAAGTGCACATCATGAAATCCGGAACCCAAACTGTTACGGATTACCTAAAATGGGGCATTATGATCTCACATTTTTAAAGTTATAGCCCACTAAACTGCCTCCCAACAATATTATTAAGCTTTTTTTTCTATCGTGTGTTTGTCATGCTTGAGAAGACTAGCTTTTCTTTGCTTGAATTTAAACTTGTCAGTTAAAAATTTGTATTCAAACAAGCTAACTCAAAATTAAACTTTATTGCAACCAATTGCAAAGCGTTTTCAACTGCGAAAAGTAACAATGTGTAAAAGACATGTGCCGTTACGATAAATCCAAGTTCTTTTTTCTAGAAAGCTTTCAACTTTCTAACTTATCAATCTCAATATGTTATTATCCTCAATTTCATTGAAACTGAATACAATAATAATTTTCTTATACATATGCATCTTCCACTGTCGATAACTGAATCTTATAATACTTGATTTGAAATCATTCGACATCGTTACCGGCAATTTAAAGACAGGTAAGAGATAATCATCTACGATGGCGCTTTGAAACTGCGTGTTAAACAGTGTCGTTGTGACGAAAGGCCCTAGGAGCCTCAGCAACTATGTTATACACTTTGAGTGTCCGAAGTAAACATCCATTTGTAGCAGGCGTTCCTAGCGGGAACAACTGTTGACAAGCAGCGGAGAACTGGAAAGATTTGTTGCCTGTGCCTGGCCGTATTTTTATTACTTACACGAGTTGCCTGTTTCGTGATTTCACTTTTATTCATCAAACTTACCCTAACCTATACTGCATTCATTTTCGCTAGGTTCAGTGAGATAAATAGTTTTTATTTAACCATGAAGGTTTAGTCAAACAAAATGCTAGTCAGTATACACATTGATTCTAGTGTTTTATTTTGATCTTATTACTACAAATATAGTCATTATTTTTCTTCCAATTGTCAAATAAAAACAGCTTTATCCATTCACTAAAAATCATTAATATTTGTTTTATAAATTTGGCGGAAATAGTTACCAATATCCTCGTCGGCACACAACTCGCAGTTTTTCTCAGTCTTTGGGTCTCCTTTGTAATTGATTTGCCGCTTTTGTGATTCAAATATAGCTATACACCTGTTCTACCTGAGTCACATGCAGTGGGCATCGACTGGCTATTTTGTATGGTCCTGCAAGCTATTTTTAAAACTGAATTAATTAAAAAAGACGCACTATATCTACAAAATGTTTACTAAAAAGTCTTAAATTAGTTTGTTTTGTAGATCTGCTTATTGCAATTGTCACTTCTTGAATTTTAAAAATCCACAAAAAATATCCTGAAGTATAATGATGCTTTATTGATGAAGTTGACCATTGTTACCATCTTTTGCTTCCAAAAAACAGAGCTACATATAGCTTCTGGAATTGGACATACGTATAAAGTACATAAGAAGAAAAAGAATTGCATAAAATATATATTATAACATCTTCATTAATAAAAAAACCTTATTAAGCTGGTAAAAATTTTGTGCTGTTTTTAAAAAGTAGTTAAAGAGGCCAGTGATAGGTACGTGTCTTGTGAGACTGGTGACAAATTTGGCTATGATGGCGGCGAAACGAGTGTTTCCAATTAGACGCGACAGGCTTTGTTTTAGTGGCTTAGTCATGCATGCTTTGTTGAAAAGTGAAAAATCTCTGATAGCGAGTCCCTTTTGCTTTCAAGCTCTCTGTCATGACATTTGAAACCTCAGAACCACTGGCTACGTCATATTTGTTAAAGACTGACCGGTTAGCCGCGCGCAAAATGGAGACACCTTGAAGCGCCTTTAAGATTTTAAACTAGCATATATATTGGCGCTTTCGTTCGTTTAAAAGTGGATATTTCTTGTATTGAGAGATTAAATTAATAACTGAGCCAAACTTGTGTTTTTAATTCAATGATATATGCAGTTTGGGATAGCCTAAAGCTTTCTCCGTCTGTCATCTGCCGCAACTACTCAAACTGTTTTTCTTACTAAATAAATAATGTTTATGAAATATTATATGCAACTGAATGACAAGAAAAAAACTTTGCTAAAATATTATTTTCTAATTGATATTGCTTATTGTGTTACAAATTTCAGGTGACATTCCCTTTTTAGAAATAGAAGAATGGGTTAATAATTTGCTTTGTGGAACTTTAAGTTTATTTTGGCGGTATTGTATTGCATGCTTTTGACGGTAAAAATACGGAATTTTCGTATCCGCTTTCCTTCAGGGTGTTAAATTGAAACTTATGTTCCTTTTAATTACAACGTATTTCATAAAAATCATCGGAAAGCGGCTACGAAAATTTCATTAAAACTAATTGCGAAAAACAACATAGTAAGTATTTGTTTTTATGTTTGATGTGACTTTAGATTGCCAGAGAGTTTCAAACTCAGTTTAATGTTCTTGGTCGCATCATATATGTGATAGAGGAAAAACTGTGTATGTATGTATGCACGTTCCTGTACCATTCGTTTGATTTTTACTTACACCACATAATTATTTGAGCATGTTTTTATTTGTAAATAATGAATTCTCTTTCACTTGATTAATTCAGCTATAGCGTATTTATATTTTTTTGTTACACTGTTCCAAGATTGTATTTTAGTAAAGGTTTTGCTCATTCAGTTCTATTTTATAAAGCAGATGTTGTATTCTCATTCTTTCCCATTGGTCAAACTAATCAAGTAATTTATCTATATGAAGTTTTTGTAAGCCCCCTTCAGCGAGTTAACTGTATAGATTTAAATTTTTACCCTTGGAATAGAATATGCTTATTCTAAATAAAACAAACACCATGGTTTTTGCCTCAACACAAATATTCCCTTCTGATTTAGTAGTTTATTTAATCCATCAAATATGAAAAGTCAAATTCTATTTCTATAATAGATAATATGTTTATTCTGTTTTGATGTTGGTGGTTTCAGTTATCAGCGTTATCAGGCTACACACAATATTTTGATGACAACTTTTTTTAGATCGTCTGTTTTTGTTACTATTTATGTAAGGAGATAAAATCGTATAATTGATATGTTTATTTTTTCTCTTTTTGTAGTTCTGGCTTGTTACCATTGACCAACGAATGATCTACCAAGATGTTATGATTCGTTTGGAATACATCAGCTTCTTTTCAGTCATATGTGCTACAAGTCCTACGCCGAACATTTTCTTCATCAATGGAATTATCTATTAATACATAAACACAGTTGTTTTTGCAATCCAACTCAACATCTGCGTGCTCTCTGAAATCGCCATGAATTCCACACTACCCTTTCCCCAGCAGAATCTGTCGACTAACCTTACCGCGACAATGATGGAAGATTCTACAGGTGGTGAAAGTTTTAGTTTTAAAGCAGTGAAACTTTCTGTTTATGCCTTGATTTTCTTAGTGAGCATTGTGGGTAATACTCTAGTGGTCGTTGTAATCATCAGGCGTCGACGCATGCGTACTGTGATAAACTACTTCATCTTTAATTTAGCCGTGGCAGATCTTGCCATGACATGCATATGTATACCGTTCGATATCCCTGTACAGGAAAATGAATACCGCTGGCCATATGGGCCAATTTTATGCAGAGTAATTTACCCTCTTCAGACAATGTCCTTATTTGCTTCAGTGTTCACCTTGACAGCTGTCAGTCTAAACAGGTTCTGGGCGATAGTGTATCCACTAAGAAGACAAATGACGAAATCAGTTGCAACGCTTGTGATCGCCCTTATTTGGCTAGTATCCGGGACATTAACAATTCCTTATGTGACTGTACTTTATATCGACATAGATGGAATATGTAACGAAAAGTGGCCTGGTGACGAGCACAGAAAAGCTTACACGTTAGGTTTGTTCGTGTGTCAGTACGTTATACCGCTTACTGTGATTTTAATAGCGTACATTCGCATTGCTATTGAGCTGCGGAAATGCATAACTGCCAAAAAAAGTGTAAGTGTTAACACTGTCCTCAATAAAGCCCAACAAGAAGATGCGAAAAAGGTTGTGCGCATGCTCATAATAGTGACACTGCTGTTCGCAATTTGCGTGTTGCCTAACAACATTATGTGGTTGTGGCTGGACTATGGTAATGGCATTGAATGGCCGCATTTTTGGAAAACCCTGACTTTCACAAACTTGATTCTTTTTGCGAACAGTGCGAGTAATCCGGTTGTGTACACAATATGCCATGAAAGGTTTCGAGATGAATTCAGACGCTATATGACGTGCGACCACAGAGTCTTCAAGTCGATCCAAAGTACAATTTCCATGTTTAATTTTGTCAGCTTTCAAAGAGAAAACAGTGACCAGACAGAGACAGTTAAATCTGTGCTGGAAGCTCTCATGGTTGACTCACGAGAAACTGCATTGTAATCCTTTTTCTGCTAAGTTTTCAAAGGTCAAATTACAAACAATCATTTTATCATTCACAAAAAATAAAACTGAATTTGACTGCATGCTGTAGCCTTAGACAGCGGGCCTCAAATGTCTCTGGGTGTAAATACAATGTTGCGGGGGCTTCCTGATTATCTCTCTAAAATGTTTGGATTTCAATCAATTGACGTTGATTGCAAACAAGATAACATCCGTTGACTGTTGAAAAATTTCTTTCTACGTTAAAAAATCTCTTTCTGACACCTTGACTGTATAAAATTTGTTTTACAAGTCTCGAACAAATACGTTACTTTCTTGTTTTTAGACAATCATATTAAGCTTTATGTATCACCTTTCTTTGAAAAACGTTCGGGGCGTTTGCATGCAATCTGTTCATTAGGCTTGTTCCGTTTTTCAGAAATACAGTGGCGCCTCAAACACTCGAATGCCAACATTTGGGGTGAACTCAGTGGAACCGCTCAGAGAAAGAATTTTTGTACTATAAAGTTTTGAACGAAAGTTAGGCATTCATAGTTTACACGAAATTTGTTTTTTTTTTTGGCATTTTAAAACTAGCTATCCATTCATTTGTAAACTCATTAATTTTACTGCCATACAAAACTGTAACTTTTTGGTAGATCAATTTTTGTTAAAATGGCTGTTTGTTGATTTAAAAATGATAAATGCATGCGCAGTTAAAAATAAAGTTAAGAGTTTTACAATTTTGAACATTATATAAGTACTGTCAGAGAGATTGGAATGATTTGTCGCAGTCATTCATCATTTTTGTAGACTACGAGTAGTCCCTATTTTTCCTCTTATGGTTCGTACACGCCGGTTAATCAAGATGGCGTGCGAAAACTGGGGAGAAAAACAAAAAATGCACCCCCTTGCTTAAGGCGGGAGTACACCCAAAATCTATTTTCTTAATTCGGTTGTTTTTCGGGAGTATAATTTCATGTCAGTA
>JAOBAY020101917.1:5000-17361 GCA_025331085.2 Zoanthus sociatus | reverse complement strand
AATTATATCAAAGAACACACGAAGGAAAAAAACATATACCATTTAGAAAAAAATCACTTTAAAGATGAACGAGGAAAGAAAATATTCCTCTCTTGTACACGGACGTCGTACTTACGTACGTACGGACGGACATGACGTCATGACGTTGAAAATTCAACTTGATGGATATACCATATTTTCTTATGGTGCTCCGCAGGAGCTCCGCTCCAAGTTCGATGATATTTGTCATCTGTTATCTGTCATTATGTAAATGTGATACTCTTTCTTTTATAAGAACGCCTTTATTTTTGGGCCAAGGATGAATGTTTGTAAATATTTTGGGGATTTTAGCATCAAATGTTCTTAAAATGTTTCACAATGTACACATGCAATTTTTTTGCCATGTTTAGTTTTATAGAAAATAAAATTAGTCACTCGCTGCTATCCAGACACTATAGGTATATCTAAGTAAAGAAGGTACGAGTTTCGATATCTGATATAAGTATAGGCGGCCAAATTAAACAATTCGAAAAGATTACGTCATTCGTTTTGGATTTCCAACGGTCATTCTAGATCTTGACTGATTTTACTACCAGAATTCCTTTCTTTTTTGACAGACAGTCTTCAAAATACACAATAAAGAGAATAAAATAAATATATTTTGCTTATCTTGTGTAAATTGTGTTATTTCTTTTCATCTCGATGGGTTTTGGACGGTTTTTGTCGCACTCATTCTTCCTACACGTGCTAGTACATAAAATATGAAAAGGTAGGCAACTTCGTTCGCCTGCTGAACTGAGTCAACCTTAGAAAACGGCCACAATACCCCATTTCTATGCATCGTATCGTAACCATTTTTACAGACTTAACTTTTAAGACGTTTGACTACATTCGCTTAAAAAATTGTCGTGATCCAAAACATTTTATTACTTTTTCTGTACATTAGAAAATGGTAGTGTAATGATTTTGGCTTTCTTCATATGATTCGGCAAATATAAGCAACCAAATTGAGCACGTGACAAGCCAAATTCTTCCTTGCTACCATAACCAAGACAAATATTTTGTTCCGGGTCGTTGCCGAATGTTTTAAAATTTGCAACGCAACGATCCGGAAGAAAATTTTTTTTGGTATTGTTGCGAGTTTCTTAGTTACTATTAGATATAGATGATATTTCAAGCTAAATGGTGTAATTCTGTCTTTTTCCGTCAACGAGTTTTAGATAAGCCCCACCCCCTCTCTCTCTCCCTCTCTCTAATAAGTTCCTCCAGAAGGCTTGTTAAAGCGTTTACGGTAATTTTCAAGTGATCCTTATGCAGTAAGAGCGCTTACGTCATTGTAGCACTAAGAAAAGATGCCTTCACAATGGTTTAAGTATAAATTAAAGTTCAGCTTTATGTGGAGTAGTGAGGCCATTCTAACTGGAAATTTAGCAAAACCTTGAAAAAGTTCACTTGCATTACCTGCTGAATTGGTAAAAGCGAATCACCTTAACACATCTGTGCGGAAACTTACAAAGGTAAGAATTTGAAAAAGTTTTGGTTTTGGTATAGTGCGAGAATCACTTAAACACCTATACAAATCCTCTTTTTTAAAAAAAAGCTAAAACAGCAATTTCTTTCAGCCTATTCATTTTTTTTCTTTTATTACTTTATTAGTTCAAGTATATTTTTTAGTATATTTAGTGTTTGTATTTTCACAGTATTTTTAGTAGTAATGCTATTGATAGCTATACTTATAGTTATAATAATTGCATTGTGTACTTCTTGCTATATCTTTTATTCTGACCTAGTATTGTAAGTTAAATTTGTAAAGGCCACGTGTTTCAATTAGCCCCTAAGGCTATCATCACCTGGGGCCTGCACTCTATTTTTTGGTACTTGTTCAAAATGTAACTTTTCAATTTGAACTGTGTATGCAAAATGTAGTATTGTTGCTGTTCTTTTCAAGTTAATATCTGTTTTGTTTGTATAGAATATTAATTGCAAAGCAGATTTCGTTCGGCAATGATTATCCAAAGATGTACGTTCTCTTTTTTATTAAAGAACGTCCAATTTTTGGACCGAGGCTGAATGTACTTAAATATTTTGGGGATTTTAGCCTCAGATGTTCTTAAAAATGTTCTTAAAAATATAATCATACTTAATTGGTGTACACGCTTTCTAGGCTCAAAAAATTTAATTTAGTTTATGAAACAAAATATACGAACTTCGATTCGATATTTGATATAAAGAAAGAGAAAAGAATGAGTCCTCTGAATTGTTTTCGTATATTTTTCATGTATTTTTTTGTAGTTGCAAACAATGTTGCAATATCGACTATTTGCCGATTCTATGATACTGTGCTATAATGTAACAAAATAGAGTTCTCGGCCATTCCTTAGCCTCGGGTGAGTTCCTATCATGTTTTTAAATTTGGCCGATTTTTATAGCCTAACGAGTGACGCTAGCGCTTGCATAAAAAAGTTCTTTCAAAAGAAAAGAGTGTACGCAGAAAGCAACGTTATCTTTAGTGTCGCGATTCAATGAACACTTTTATTTTGAGACGTCAACATTTTGTGGTATATTGCCGTCTCAAAATTGCTGTTTTTGATTGGCTGACACGCGCGATCCTATATCAGCTATTTTTTTTTTGTATTCAACTGAGTTTGTGTCCTTGAATATATCATGGAAATGGACAAAATCATCTAAAAGTGGCAAGTCACTCTTTCTTAAATGTAATATTAATTTTGCTGTTATTTAAGTTTGAGTTGCTCAAACGCTTTAAATGCAAGCGACTCTCGTCGTTTTCATCCCCTCTGGCATGGCTGTAAGTGTTAGTGTTTAAATTAAGCATGTCGAGTAAAATGTTAAAAGTGGTAAGTCCCAGTCGCTGTTTTCATTAAAAATATTTCTATAATCCATTTCCTTTTATCAAGAAAAACTTCAAAAATGTTTTGTGAAAATGACAAACATTCACAAGTTTTCAAAAAACCACAATGGCAATGCTTCAGTGGTAACCATGGAAACTGTTTGATGTTAGGAGAATTGAGCTTCATATCGTCGCCATCGAAAACGTTTTGATTTGAAAATTAGAGAAAAGTAGTTGGAAGCGCGATGCAAAACTAATTGCGAGTTGAGATGGCAACACCACAAAATATTGACCAATACAGAATATATTTTCTCCCAACTAGCCGTCAATATTTGGTGGTGTTGCAGTCTCAACATCGCAATTAGTTTATATTGTTAACATAGTTTAACAATGAAAAGTGTAACAATTTTACATATCTTTAACATATTATTTTCATTATTTATTAATTATTAATTCTTATAGTTATTGTTGTTACAATTATTATACCCTTAACATTTTTCTCCAGAAACCACTAACACAGTAAAACCGTTGTAATCATGCAATCTGCTGAAAATATGAAAAAGACTTTCATCATTTGCTTGGTGTTTGCTGTCGTCTCATTGAATGTCATGCCGTCAAATGTTTCAACAGAAACCCAATTCAAAACCGTGAAGGTGCCTCAAGAAGACATGCCTCTATTTACAAACTTAACATACCAATATTGTGGTAAGATCAAACATTTGCCTTTTTTAAAAAAGTTAAGGTTTTGCAAACAAAAAAATAGAAAAAAAAATGAAACGCGTGATTATCGGGTGTTTCTGTGCGTACCGGAAAAAATGGTTCTTGATTGGTTGAGGGTCGAGGTAAGCTTTATTTTAGTGTTTTTCATTGGTTAAAACTGCTTTTACGTAATCAGTGTTACCATGCTTCCGGTACGTACGGAAGGAGCCTGATTATCTAACTAAATACTAAAGCCTTTGTAACAAAGCGGACGAATTTTTTTTGACAGAGTTGAGTGTTCCAAAATATTTGAATAAAAATATTAGCTTCAAAAACAAATTACGTAAAATTTTCTTATGTATAATTCTATTATTTTTTTTAAAGTCAGATAAATAAAGAGAACGAAATCCTTGTTTTCCGACCTTTGTGTTCTCTTTCACGAGTTCCAAGTCATATGTATTGCATTGTTATTTAGCCGTAAAACTGCCAAATCTCAAGTTAATTGGCAAAAAAAATCTCAAGTTGGAACCTCGAGTATTTCATAGATCAATAGATTTGACATAGAACTAGTTTCGAAAAAAAATCTTTTAAACGTTTTGGACTTCTTCCAAGCCTTCTCCCAAGCCCACCGCATGATATGTTTTTTTTTCACTGCCCCAAAACATCACTGAGCCATTCAAAGTCACTTTCGGCGGTATCTTTTCCTGCTAAGTGTGAGAAACAATTAACTCTTCGGTCAATTTACATTAATCAGTTAGTTTTTAACTGAATCCAATCTAAACATTCAGTTGAAATTCTTTTCATAATTTTCGTAATCATTTAAAAAAATATTGAGCCATATTATTATACGACAGTAGGCAGTGAGTGAGTCTCTTCTTGTGTACACGAAGTATACGCTTTATTTCTTCTGTCTTCTTCCCTCCTTTTGCTCTCTAAGACTAACTAAAAACTACACTTTTTATACACTTTTTCCAGAATGTTTTTAGATATTACAATCAATTCTCTCATCGTATCGGTCTCTAATAATTAGCTGACTTGACAGGCTTAATTAACTTTTTCTATAAGAGAATGGCCGTTTTTATACTAGAAGACGACTAAGTTATCCAGACGACCTTAACAGTTTTATTTAAGGTCGTCTAGTGTAAATTCGGGACGACCTTAACAGACGGCTTTATGTTTAAACCTTGTTTTGGCACGCTAAGATCCTGGACTTCTAACGCAAAGAACCTTCCCTCTAACTGCACGCTTCTTCTTTAAGGAGACCGCCATCTTGTTTGAGCCTCGGTTTCAGGCTGAGGTCTGACCGAATTTTGTGTTATGGTCGTCTCGATAAGGTCGTCTCGACCTTACGCTAGACGTCCTTACGCGTTAAGATCATCGCTCAGACGCCTTTAAATTCAGACGGCTAAGTCGTCTAACGGCAAGGCCGTCTTCCCTTTGTCTCGAATTTATACTAGACGACCTTAGCCGCTTCGGTGAGCTACGGTCGTCTACTCGCTAAGGTCATCTCTAGTAAAAATACGGCCATTCATTTTATTGAACTAACATGTTTCAAGGTGCGACCCTTATTGTCAGTGTGGTAATAAACCTAATCACTACCAACAGATTTGTTAACTCGGTTTATTACCTTAATGACGATAAGAATTGTCCCTCAAAACATCTTTGTTCAATGAAATGAATGTGAAGTTCAAAATCAAGAATGTCGTACCCTGCGAGCAGAGATCTCTTAAGTCCTCACGTAAAACGAGAGGAAAAAGAGAACTCTGTGAACAGCCGCTAGACCTTCCAAAGTCGCCATCGTCCAGAAACCTGGACGTACCAGTCCGGTTTGAAACTGGTTTGACGCCTTTGTGGCCTAGCACCAATAGCTACCGCTGTTTTTTTGGGAACTTGCAATGCTCGTTGCCATGCGACTATATCATCCGCTGAATTTTCGGCGTGACTGCGATCTTCTGAATGATCGGCACGTGGAAATGACGTAAGCACAACGTCATGGAAGTGGTCGCGCATGCTTCGCACAGAAGATCGAGCGGCTGCTCGCAGAGGTCTCTTTTCTCTCGTTTTACGTGGGCACATAAGAGATCTCTGCTCCCAGAGCAAGAATGTCGTCTACGTTATAAAGATTGAACGATTCTCCTGCTCAATCGACCTTTTGGCTCAATGCAATAATGTATACTTAACACTTGTTCTATTTCAAAGGGTGGATAGTGGGAGAATATCTACTGAAAGCCGGATAGCTATTTAGTAACCCACTATCCACTGATATTGAAATAAAATAAGTGTGTTAGAGAAGCAACTGGTCTAAAGAAAGTTCGTTTCAAAACTGAAAAGAAACATTTGTGAGAATGAAAATACTTTTATTAATTGAACCCCAGAGCATGCAGACGAAACTTACTCATGCGAGCAACTATAATATTAAAATAAGAGAGTTTGTAAATTAGAAAATACCATAAAATTAGTTAACATAAAAAAAATGTCTTCAAACTTTTTTAAAAACTCGTGTTTTAATGCAAAATGTTGAAATACAATCTAAACTACTTACGTCCACCATTTGGTTTCAAACAAAAAAAACTTTGTGTCCTCATGGTGTTAAATTATATACAAGTTACTTGATAGGAAAGTTAATATCAATAATTGGTGAGGATTTACTTAAGAAGAGAAAATGCTAATCGAGTATTAGTTAAGTAACTAAAAGCGTCATTATGTCCTTCTCTTTTGTTTTTGAGGTAAATATTGATTCACATTTACTATTTCTAAACCAATTACATCGCGCGCAGAGAATTAAGCTATACTTAAAGTTAGAAAAAACTCTGAGCCCATGACGGGACTCGAACCCACAACCTTTCCAACACCGAGTGGAAGCTTTACTAAGCTACAAGGACTTTTAAGATGGCGAGGTTATTTGTTACGTTCTTATAGACTTATGAACAGAACTTTTTGTCTCAAACAAGCTAGCCCTCACACGTCATGATTTAAATATCTACGCTCTAGCCATAGTTTCATGGGTTGGTTGTTCCGTCCGTATGTTGTTCGGAAGATCATCAGTTCAAACCCGTCATGGACTTATGCATATCTTTTTCCGAACCCGCCTGGTTGGCGCGGTTGGTGGTGCGACATTCTTTTCCACCTAAGGGCCTGTTCACATGAGGCATATAAATCATTATTCTGTTGTTGTTTTATTGAGAACGGAAAAGAAGGCTCTTTTTATCAATATATGAAAGAAAGAAAGAAACAAGCGTTTAGTTTAAGTTCAGAACACTGTGAGTAAGATAATTTGGTACAGAATTTGACAGCAAATTAAGGTATTATATATTAAAGCCTCAACTAATTTGAACGCTTACCATTAACATCGGAAAGTGATTTATCATGTCCAGCGTCATCTTCCCCAGCATCATCCGATATCTGAGAGTTTGAGTCGCTGAAGTAATGTAATGCACATGGGTTGCTGCACGTTTCATCGCCCATGCAAGCGCAAGCTTCTATACACGAGAGGCCAATGCTGGAGCAAGAACAATTGTCTTGACAATGAGACTTCTTGCGATTGCCAGTAATCAGCTAAAGTAGGCTTCTAAAAGTAGGCTCCTTCGTCATGTAGAATGGCCGTACGAACCTATACCCGTCCTCTAATTTTCCCAGCCATGCTCATTCGGCCTTGTCACTTTCAGCATTCGAACAAGAGAACTTCTTCAGATGTACCTCAGGTAGTTTACATGCTTCACATGCTGCCTCAAACTGTCTAATGTAGAAGGAAGCACTTCGTTTTTGCATTTATGGCGTTGCTGGCAAAATATGAGTTGTCTGGTGGTTCACATTACGCTTCAGAGCTTCACGGCTTCTTCTTCCAAAAGCCTGCTATACAGTTTGTTATCACAACCAATTAGGGCGTGGAATGCTTGTAGTGACTGGCGGATGCTTTTTTTCTAGGTATTAACTAATAGTATGCAGTGCAATGTACCTCTGAGGGTCGCCAAACTTTTTACGAAGCCATAGTTTATCGGTCGAATTTTAATGAGGTGGGTTTATGAAAATAATCAGGACATCAGTGCCTGGAGACTGTACGGCAATAACAGAGGCAGGTGACTCTCTCGCAGCATAAGCGGTATGCAAGATAACTCGAGTATCTGCTTCTTCATGATTGGAGTTAAGGACCCCAATCTGTTTGACTGGGCTTGCTGGTGGAATGCCTACTGCTATTTTGCCAACAAGGAACCCTCCTGTAATAAAAAATCGCTTCCAGTGCGGTAGCTTTTGTTGAACAAGTTTGCAAAGGGATGATGTCAAGAGAGTCACACCAGCTGATTTTTGTTCTGGGTATTAAGTATTCTTGACTTAAGAAATTTCCGGCGACCCTTTTCTAGACCCCTCTCCAGCTTTTACTGAGTGCTGTCATGGTCAGTACTTATCAAATACGAGATGAACCGCTGAGCAGTTGCTATAGAAAAGCTAGGATTCGATAATGCTTAAGGCTAACTCGCCAATTGATGTGCTTGTTCCGCTAGACTTATGCATCTCCTTTCTGAATCACGGCTATTCCATCTAAGATACAAACAGTTCCTTGGAGAGTTGTGGGGAGTCGCGATGAAACATTGATTCCGACCTCTAAAATAGATAACATGGTGCTCTTGAATGTTTTCCTCAAGCTAAGCTTCCATCTCAGTGGTACGCCAATGAGCAGAGAGCTGGAGATAACTCATAAGAATGGACCTCTTTCAGATTGAACTGTCTTACATTGGCTACGATAAGCAATCACCCAAATAAATCTCGGTCATTGGATTGTAAGTTAAACATTTCCTTCAGTGCCGCAGTGAAACCCGTGCGTTTATGGGCTGTCAGAAACGGTCGACTAAAGGCTGCTCAATTCTAGGATATTCCAATGATTCCTCCTTTGGTCTTTGATTCTGCATTAATGGCTGCTCTGACTAGAGCCATATCCGTCCAAGCTTGTCCAAGGCATTTAGTTTTATCCCAGTATGTATGATAAGGCAGTTTATTAGATATCGTAATAAATACCGCTAAAGGAACTTGCGTTTGCTCAGAAGTGGTACCTTAAGTGTCAAATTAAGGAAGAAAAGTAATCAGGATTTACTTTCATTTGGTCGTGTTTGTGACATGCGCTGAAGGCATTTTAGCACCTTAAGTTTCAAAATAAACCATAAGATTAGATAGCAGATATATTGAATTGTGCAGGTTTGGAGTCTTCCTCGTACATTTAGAGGATTTATAAACGATTCTAAAAAATCAGACTTGGGCGTCCTGTGGTATTTCAGTCCAGATTAAAAAACACCCCTTAAAGCCTGGTTCTCACTACAACATAAGCATAAGCACAACCATAACGAGTTTTATGTCGTAATGAGGACAGCCGCGACATAAGTATGACGTTGTACGCAGACGCAAAACTAATTTTAGCTACCATGCTCTCTCTCCAACACACAAAACAAGATGGCGGACGAAACGTACTTAGTTGCGGACGCCATGTTTGCTCTCTGAGATCGCGAGGGAAACCTGGAGCCAAGTTCCCTATAATTGGCTGAATGGCTTTAATTTATTCTTATGCTTATGTCAGAGTTGTCCTCACTAGCGACATAAGCGACATAACCATAAGCATAAGCACAAGAAGAACAGAAGATTTTGATAATCTTGTGCTTGTGCTTATGTTTATGTTGCGGTTGTCCTCATTACAACATAAGACTCGTTATGCTTATATTTATGCTTATGCTTATGTCGTAGTGAGGACCAGGCTTTACTGTTTCTAATTTTGGAACTAAAACTTTACAAACACATTTTAATTTTGAGCCCAGTAATAAACAATATTATAACAAGACTTTACTTCATAATACTTTTATTCATATAGCATTATATTCATTACTTGCCAAAAGCACTTTACAATACTACTAAAAATCTCAGTAAAGTCTACTTACAAGATAACAAAAATGCATTGTAGAAATTAAATAATCAGCATTCTCTTTCACAAACATCTTAACATTTCAGGCTAAAATATATCTTAACAAAAACTATTTACTTGCACTCAATAAAGCATAAAAAGGCAATTTAAAAAGAACTCAAATGTGTCAGAGTTAAAGACATTGTGACATATTTTAATCATGTCTTCATTATAGCCTAACTGCAATGCGTACTATATAGATTATCAATATTTCTTTTATCAGCAAAAAATTATCTGTTAGAAAATTCCAACTAAACATTGTCTTTTGATCTCATTTAGAGAGAAAAAAAGTTATTAGTACATAGCCTTATAATTTGAAACGATAACACTTCATTAAAAATATTAACAAATGTAACAAAAACACACTTCACCTTTCAAAAGCCTCTTTTTGAAATCAATCAACCTACATTTCTTGCAAGTTTTGAGTTCTAAACTGTAGTTATTTTCATACTAAATTGAAGGCAAATATAAATTTACATTAACAAACAATATTTTAATTATAATATCTAACTGTTGGTCTAAAGCCATTGGTCTCCATTTTGCAAGTCTTTACTCAAAATAGCTCAAACTTGATCATTATTCTTTTGGTTTTAAATTGAAAAATTTAAGAAAATCCAATATCTAAGAGCATGATTGAAAAGCAGATGAAATGGGAATAGAAACAGTTTCAAGTTTTCATAAAATATGAGAAATAAGGATATGATAATTTGGAATAAACTGTGGTGTTTGAAAAACTAAATATACCCAAATTTCGATGTATATAAAGTATGGAGCTCAGTTTAAAGAATTTTATGAATATGTCATTTGTCATGTTCTGGGCTTAAAGTTGAAAGCCCTAATAATGAATTTAAAAAAATTTTAAAATTTGCCATAAACTTGTTCTTAAGTAAAAAAGTGCCTTTGAAACTTTATTTTTAATCCTTCCATACCTAATGTAAAACAAAATGTATAAGGGTTGCTAACTTCTCTGATGCTGTGCTCGCTCTTTCCCTTAAAAAACATTAGGAAAAGATTGTTATTCATATTAAATTGCTGCTACAAATAAACAAATTTTTATTCTAAGTATCTAAATCAATTTATGAGTTTTGGTATAGTGGGAAACAAACATGTTCATAAAGAGCATTATAATAACCATTGAATTAGCAGCTATACATTTCCAAAGCCAGGTGACTCTAAAAGGCATGCAGTAAACTCTGCCTTGAACAACTCGTAATCTATGAACGGGTTAGTTGCTGGAAGGGATAATGTGTTGGTGCAGGTGTTGGAGCTCATTTTCCTTCCTGTGGCTTCATGAGAAAACTGCACTGTTGGTTTGGGATGAAATCCAATAGGAGGCATACGGGTTGAGCCAGTGATAAACTGCAAAACTATGCTTGCTGTTATCAATACTTTTCAATATTTTTCTTGTGTGTTTAAGTCTTCAATGATTCCCTTGACCTCTCCTCTTGCAACATCTTCAAGGTACATAGAAAAATTGTAGGAAACTGTTTCTTCGGTAATTCTCTTGTTGCTTCCACAAGGTGAGAATTGGGGCACAAAAAGATCATCCAGTTGCTGCCCTTCTATTTGATTTTCATCATAGAGGAAAAGCCTCTTAGCTTCTTTATTATGCTTCCTTAAGCACTCAAGTAAACCATTGAGTTTAAGGCGTTCAATAAATTGATCTGTTTCAGCCGATGACTGAATCAGTGTGTAGTGCAAGGTAATGCTGTGCAGCATTTTCTCTTTGTCATTAATACCTACAGTGGGTTGGCTAAACCCTGATTTGAACCTGAAAGGGCATTCATATGAAGACACTTTCTTGAACTGTTCTGCATCTCTTATTTTCAATTTCTTCAAGTTTGTTTCTTACTTTCAGGTTAGGAATATCTTGGATAGATGTCTGAACTTTGCTCACTTGGCCAGTAACAATATAGTCAGCAACCATAGGAGAAAAGAATGAAGGTGCAGTAGAGCCTTGCATTATGGACATTGAGCATAACTGCCCATACATAAAATAACACCTATCTTCCAATGCTAAGAAGTTGTGATTGAACAACTTTCGTTTTTCATTGCCAGTAAAGAGGCCTGAGCTCATTATTTCTTGATGCAGTAAAGAAAAAAACTCATTCCTCGGACCTCCTTCGTCCACTGCCAGTTCTCCAACAAACTGAATTTTAATTGTGCTGTTCAGATCCAAGATTGTGCATTTGCCTAATTTTGACATGGCATCTTGCCAGATGCTACTTCTTCTGACTTTAATTCGAAGTGGATTTTCTTTGTTGAGATTCTGTGTGGCTAAATTCTTGATAGCAGTGGACAAGTTACCTGTTGTTTCACAGTTTTCCCCACATTCAACTGAAAAGGCTGGCGAATCATTTTCAGAAACAACTGAACACTGTGCAAACTCATTGTCTCCACATACATCATTGCAAAATGAAAATGATGCATAAAGCTGCTGTGGGGATTGCACTGGTTGTGATGATGATCTCCCTTCCAGAATGCAACTCACTGCTAAGTTTATATCATCTTTGGATTGATCAATAGCATCTTGTAGAATAGCCTCGTCAAAACTGGGAAACATTTCTTTCAATATTTCTAAATTGTATTGGGAATCATGCTCTGAAGTCTTGGCCTTTTTTTGTTTTTGTGATGTAGTAATGTCCAAAATAACAGGAAGTTCATCATCACTGTCCTGACATCGTCTTATGTTTTCTGTTCCTTCTGGTGATTTATCAATATCATTCAAATTTTCATCGCCCTCAGTATCGTGAAGGCACTGTTCCAAAGTACAAACAGAGAAGTCCAAGGTTGAACACAGAAAAAATGACAGCCTGTGATATGGCTTCCCACATTCGTCTCTGTACTTGTAGAGAACGAACTTCTCGCTGGATTCCTTTAAGGTATTTACTTCA
>JAOBAY020101816.1:0-17362 GCA_025331085.2 Zoanthus sociatus | reverse complement strand
CACCCAACGCAAGTCTCTACGCAAGTTCAACTTGTGGCTACTTGCGACTACTTGCGAGTCCGTTTGACCAGGGCCTTTAAGTTAACAATTCAATATATGAGTCGGCTACGAATGAGATCCAGTCCCTGCGGTAGTACCCCAAGGTACTAATATAGGGCCTTGGCTATTTCTGTTAATGATCAACGACGTAAAAGTTATCAACGCACAAACATGTATGGAAGTTTGTTGACTATACAACCATGGCTCAGATTGTACCCCGTAACACCCTAGGCGACATTCAGTATGCCGCTACCACGGTTTGAAGCTTCATTAAAGTTTCACTTAGAACATTTTCTCTTTTTTTCAGCCTCATTCTGAACTTGTGTTCTTAAAAATTAATGTTCTTAATTTTCGGCCAATCTCAGCCTAATTATTCTTATGAAGTTGTTCTTATAAGAAAAGAATATCTGACAGCTCGAAGATTGTCTAGTTAAGCTGAGCGTCATAGGGGAAAAAAGTGTGTCCCTTGGCATTTCCTGTGTAAATTCAACCTAGCTCCTTGGGTTGAAGTGGAATCTATTTCTACTTCACCGACTGGGCGGTGAATAGGATTATTTGTCTCATTATTTAATTATAGACTCGTGCGCACTGAATACGATCCCAGTGGAATGTTTGGCATTTTTTGGTTCAAGAACAAAAACAACCTATCCATCAATGTCTAAATAATTTTGAATAGATGATTTTTGACAAACGTCGTAATAAAAGTATACTTTTATAACAAAGACGTTATCGATCAGTTTTTTTTTCTTTTTTGCGGTAGCAAACCCAAGATATATTGTGCATCATGCTGTGCATGTGCACATCGGTTTTATTAACGAAAGATTAACGACTTACCACTGTCACTCTAAGATAAGTGTATCACATGCATGCGCTGCTATATCCAAAATATAGAACGATCAAAAATAATGTCTCCTTGAAAAGAAAGAATTTAATCTAAATCGTTTTTGGGATCTACATCATATTATACTAGTGAACTTTTCCATGTTGCATTCCAGAGAAAAATAAAGTAATGACATGAACCGCGCGACCAATGGCGGTACTTGTTCAAATGCTGAGAGATCCAAGCCAATCATATGAGTTCAAATATTCTACTAGTAGGCTACTGTGGTATCCAAAGTCAAAGAAGACTTAGTAGACGGTCTTTTTTCCGACTCTTCCGGTGGAGGCCTTCTACCCGCTGTTAATACAAATTTTTTTCCGCCCCACAACTGATGAAAAGAGTTGTTTCAATAGGTGAATTACTCCAATGTATTCTCTATGAGACTGATGTCATGGCGAAACTTAAACAAATTCCAAACCTTTTTATCATGTTTAAAAAACGTTTGTCAACAAACACGGAAATTGAATTACGATATTAATAAGACTTATCTAACCTATTAAAATCCGCTATCAACCCTCACTGGCATTAAGAAAGAGCCTAACATGTCGTGGAAACATTTACAAAAAAAACCCAAAACCAGGTCTGAAGATGGTTTATAAGTCAGATCAGAGTACCACTGACTAAACCGAACTTTAAACATGACTGCTTCAAGCAATCAACTGGTAAAACTAGTAACGATGTATACGATACCGCAATACCGAGCATATACTATACCCTTATTATAATGTAAAATGCAAGCCATTTCATCGGACAGGCCGCTAGAAGAACTAAACTTCATGATCTGACAAGTAAGTTACGCGAATGTAGGTTCAAGTAAGTTAATCTTGTGAAACTTGGTAAGGCGCACAATTCTATGTATCCAAGGACACCTTGTAGATGCAGTGTTGCACCCAAATAACTGTTAGCTGCCGGCCGTTCTTATTACGTCTCCCTTTTGAAATCGTAAATCATACATAACATTTGGAGCCACGTCGTCTATAACATTAAAAATTGGGCAGGGTTAAAATTCCTTCTCGATGTTACAAAACCCACAACGCAGTTATTCAGTGTGGGCAACATGGAAAAGACATCTGATGTATTGTATGCTGCGCAAATACGATTTTTGTTACAGAGGTAAATGATAAATACTATATTCGCATATTACTGAACAACACCACCTACCCATGCCCCTTGCTTAATGGGGAGATTTATATTACATGGAATTATTAATGCAGGATTTGGTGGTTATAATCTTTTTGTCATTTGTTAGTATTTTTAGCAAATAAGTTCATCAGGTCACAGAAACTCTACGAAAAACTGACAGCATTTGTTCATCAACGCATGTTCTCTTTCTTTAAAAACTCATCCAACATTGGCTAAAGGTTATGTCACCGCGGATTATTATGACACTATATTTGTAGAAAAGCAAACACTTCGCTAATTTGTTAGCAATAACGAAAATTGGATGAAGACAAATTAAATTAAGGCAAGAACAGATTGGGGTCTCATCGGGTTTATTTTAAAGGCGCGACACAAATAACAAACCTTTGAAAAAATGTAGCGATCACTATTTTGTACCAAATCTAGCCTATTCAACTGAGCATAGAACAGTTTCAGTTTATTGATCGTTTTTATATATTACATATTTACAAACGTTGCATAGCCGCATTTGGCATAATTCAGCGGTTAGAAATTAAAGATATACATGCAGACAAACGAAAGAAATAAAAGACAAAACCAGAACTAAACGACGTAAATCATCATTCAATCTATGCATGCTTGGTATCTCTTGCAATACTTCTGTTCATAGGGTTCTCTTTGTTAGGCCTTACTGGAGGGTTTGAAAATAACACGAATGACACTAGAAACCGGAAAAATATAAATCGGCTGCCACATCTTTTGCAACGAGTCTCGCTGTGTGGATGTATTCTGGGAAAAAGACTTTGCGTACGTAACCACGAAGGTCATACATACATAACATTATTTTTTCACACCGCGGCACAAACTTATGCAATCTCGGATTCATGATAAAGTTCTTTAAAAAAGTATTTTATTTTAGCTATTATTTTTCCTTAAGTTAAAGCAGAGATAGGTACAATTATTGAGTTACTATAACTGAGATACCCCGTCACTATTGTTGTCGATTTAATCGCGAATTTATTTTCTTAAAATTGAAATAGCAATGAACTTGCAAGAATAAATTATCGAAAGTGGCGGAGCATGTTTCACTGTGAAAAGCAGGCCAATAAATTGATGAGTTTGTTTTTGATTAGGTGTTTCTCCTCTGATTAGACCGGAGATACTCGATAAGTCTGGAAACGTTTATTTAATGAGACTCCATTATGAGAGTCAAATTAATAGTGAAAGAAATGCATCCGCGTTTCGGATCAGTTTGCATTTTCCTATATATAAAAAGAGCGAATTTCAGCCTTTGTCGAAATGTAAGTCGTACCTTCCGTAACAGAATATTTTGTTTTTGAGATTGACTCTAGATAGTTCTAAAAGTCTTTATAGGGCCTTAATCAAGGAATATGAAAATAAAACATTGTCCTTCGGTAATAATTTTGATTTAATTCATTAATGCACTAACAGTATGAGAAATAGAAACTAAAGAAAGATATTCTTTTGTACCAAAGTGACAAATCTAATTTTAAAACGACATTCGAAACTATGAAACAGCATGGTAACTTGCTAGTTCCTTGTAGCGACTCAGCTGTCATGCTGAGTGGAACAGTTATTAAACAAAGTTAATCCGCATAACATCTGCCACCAAAAGAACAGAGACACCTTGCATTGTTTATTGCTACATCATGCAGCTTCATTCTTGCTAAAAATACGGAATTTGCTATAGCAGGTTTGACAATTTTAATATAAAGCATTATTTCACTTTTGTATGCAAAGTCTATAACCATTCTGTATTTACTCTATAAATATTCTTTTAAAACTTGTGGGCTCCGCAAAGCATGAAATGTCTTTATAGGTTCAGTTCATGCTCTCTTTTGAAGGCTACTCAAAGTCTATTGATTTCTATTTACAGAAAGGTAATAAAAAAAGTAATTGCAACTATATTTAACATATAATTTAGTAGAGTTTTTGTTTTGTATGTACAATTATAACTACTGATCTCTCTTAAGATCAGTAGTTGAGACAGCTTTGTGCAATAACGATTTACCTTTAGTAGGCCCTAAATTTAAGATTTAACGGTTATAATCTCCATTAATTTGTTTACCGTCTTCCTTTCTATTAGCTGAATTAGCCATGTACCAGACAATAAAATGGGTTCGACAAACACTGAACACCGTTCGATCCGACCTAAGGTTAAACAATATTTTACTTATAGTTATATTTTTAAAAATGAAATAGCTCAAAATTTGCTGCAACGGTTATGTTACATTTTTCATCTAACTTACAAAGTAATTTCTCGTGTCATTGTCCACAGTACGTTAAATCGCCGCATGATTAACAAGTTACTGTGCGTGTAGCGCGTTGCATTCCCTCAGTCAATACAGTTCAGTATTCAGTGTTTTTATATTTATTTCTTTGAGGCAAACCATTACTGACGGGTTTTAATCAGTTAACGTATATCCTTGTGGGTGATGCGGCGGAAGGAAAAGACTGAATCCATCCTGTTAACACACTTGAAGTTTCGTGAATTTTTCTCTAAAGTTTATAATAGTAAGCTTCCGGATATACAACTAAATCCTTAGCAAAATAACAGCAGAGAAATCACATTTAATTCCTTGCTCTTTTTGTAGATAATAACGTTATTCTTTATTGTCTGGAATTAAATATCATTAAAATTTAGTCCTGGAACAAATTGCAAGTTTTAAAATTCTCGCCTAACAAGCAGTGAAAAAAAAACTATTGAGCGTTTAATCCGTTTTCAAATAGATTGTCCTAGTGGCTTAAAACTAAAACGTGATGTTTAAAAAACATACACAATGTCAATTCCTGACATTATTTATCTGGGTTAAGCCGGAATTGCGAATATTTGAAAAAGAATCCCCCTTTTGAATTCAAGAATTGAAAGAAACAACACTGTGCGGTGATAGTGAATGGTCTCAATTTCCACAATTTCTACCAGTAGCAAAGGAAATAAAGTTGCTTCGTAACGTCTCAAGTTTGTATTTTTTGTGAATTTATTCCTTGCTCTACTTATCATCAGCTCGTTAAATACGAGTTGGATTTGGGCGGAAGAGCGGATGAGCATATATTCTTAACGTTCAAGGGCCGGCTCAAAGGGTTGGCTTGACGAATGGTTTAACCGACAATGTTTTACAGCATAAAACAAAAAGAAAAGTGGTTTTAAAAAGGTATGCACTACGCGATAAAATTATTTACAAATTGGTTTGTTCCTAGGCTTTATTTTGTTTTTAACAAATACGGCACCACGGTTCTTGCTTCTTGTAAGTATGCGGTATACTACGAGGCCAAGTGTGAGATTCTTTTGTTAACTTGTTAATTCCAGTTTGTTAACATTGTTCAATACTTATGTTTTTGCATGAAACTGCAATGTTATAGGAACAAATATGATTCTAAGATTAAAGCAGACAGACATAACCAAGTTCATCGCCAACAAAGCAAGTACTTCGTAACGACTGTCCTTTGATTATTCATTTTTTTGAAAGTATCTAACCAAACATATTTACTTACTTCAGGAATTTCATGTATTTGATATTATTTCCCATTCGCATTTTAGCTAGTTAGAGTAAAGTTGTGAAACTTACAAATTGTTTCAAAAGATAACTTCTACTTATAGTTTGATTTAATGACTGATAAAGATGATACATACATTATAGTTAATTATTGTACAAGTTTAACATTATAATGTAACATTCATCTATAATTTATAACTTTATAATATTATATTCTGATTAGGTAGTTGTCGGGAACTTGAACTTAAAGTAAATAAAGATAACATTTTAAGTCTTGAAAACATATACTCCAACATTCAACAAAAATATATTCAACAATAGGATTTTGTGCATTTTTAGAATGCATTTAAATAAATAACGAGCTTATAACGTTGGTTTCTTGCTGCTATCTTTTAAAATTGGGTGCAGCTTTTACTTTTTTTAGGAACTATTGTTGCACAACAATAATCTATTTTTGTACTGCATTGAATTGGTACAAAAAATATATTGGTTAACGTATCCGTAGTACATTGATAACAATAGGGTCGAAATTGTTTTTGTACCTTTGGTGCTACAAATCAAATTGAAAAAGTTCCAACAGAAAAATCTAAATCAGTGATTTGATTAAAGATCAGGTCAAAACTTGATGTTCTTATACGCAAGGAGTAACTCAAAATTTAGGTTATAATCTTTGAAAAGATAAATCAGACTTTGCACACCATTGAGATGTTTATTTCGATATTTTCTAATACTTGTCCTAACACATGCTAATAATCCCTTAAATATGTAGATTATCTGATAACATTTGGTTTCATGCATAATTTGTGAAAGGTAAACACGTGTTTTATTTGTTCAATGAAATCAAGCCAAGCTAGATTGGCAAAGGCTCTTGGGAAATCAAATTAGCCAGTGAACTTTTGTTCAATTTTTCGTAAAAAAACATGCTTGGTGGATCTATTACTCAGTTAAGGTCAAACGAGATAACGAGGCGGTATTAAAAGTGGTTCAGAATGTTTGGGTAGATGCAAAAATGATGATGAATCTAAATTGTTTCAATTACCTTAAGAAGTCTTTTTAGCCAATCAAAATGTTATTGGAGTTTCCAGGGAAATTATCTCTTTATCTGCCACAAGTGTTTATTCAACTCAGTAATGGTGACGTTTCCGAAATGATAATGTCCTGTCGTACCTGTGCCGCTATGAGCACCTTGAAAAGGCCCATCAAAGTAAAATTGTGGCCACAGAGGGGAGCCTTAAGGACGAAGAGACAACGCGACCAAATACTATTCAGTAAAAATCGTAAGTAAGTCAGTCACTAAACGCGACAATTCTTTCTAGCCTGCAACAACATCTTAAACATAAAGGCATCTCAGATATTTGCTCTGAGCTCACGGAATTGCTGTTTGCTGGTTTTCAAGCTACCTCTTTGGAAAAAAAACTTACGTGCCAGTGTTTTTTGTTCTTCTCCTTAATAGTCGAAAAATGAGCAAAACCAAGTTTAAATTGTTCAAATGCAAGACTAAAATGCAGCTTAGGAATGCAATAGGTTTCTATTCATTCACTCTATGGCAAATGGGTGTAGTTTGAAATGTATCCAGCTCGAATATCCGCCAACTTTTTCAAACGCTTGTGTAATTTGTCTAAACAGCTAAACCTCATTTTTATTGCTTTCTTTACTTAATTGCCACTTTCCATTACAAACATTAGTTAAGTAAACTTTCTATGCGACTTCCAATATTTAGAAGATATCTCGTTTGGATATCCTTTGTCTTTGGAATCTTTCAACGCACAAGAAATGAAACATTTTATGCCTCGGTATTCATTGCCTCAGTTCTAATTTTTAACTTCTATTTGTTTTTACTTTATATATGCAGACTTTCCAAAAGAAATTTGTTAAATTCGTTTAGGAGCTGATAAACTATGACGGAAAATGGAGTGTTGCAAACTGTTGGCAATTTGAGAACACGCGCTTCGCGGCTTCCTTTTCCCTTGAATTAACTAGATTAACACCTACATTATTTTTGTTTTGAGTTTAATTTTGTTTGGATTGCGTTTTGAAAGTTAGTTTTGTAAGTTAATAAAATAAACGATGAGCAAAGCCTAAGCACAATTCTGATGGATCGATATAAATTAGCTTCTGACAAGATACCAAGCATGTCTCGGTAATCAAGATTCTGTCGCTGGTGTCGCAGTAAACTTTCAGAACAAAAAGTTCTTTTGTTTAGAAGAGGTAACAAACTTTGCTTTTGTTTTTGATTACTTTAAAGTTTTGTTTTCTGTTTTAAATGTACATGAAGAATCGACTTTCTAAAAGGCATTTCATCGGTCGCAAATGTGACTGCGAAACTAGAAAAGTTAGTAAGTATTCTATACCGTGTTTTACACTCGTTATTGTTGGGCGACGTTTCTTAGTATTGTTTTGGACGTACGAACTACAGAGATAACTAAAACTGACTGCTTGATTTAGGTGTGTGGCTTGTAAACAAGGTTAAGGCCGCAAAAAATGTGGAATTCCGCTCTAGATCGTAGCAAATGTGTATTTTTGTAATGAGAACAGTCAAACGATGCAAACATACTTTTAACTTGCTAGACTAAACTAGCATTTACTGGCTTAACATAGTTTATTTAATCTTTTAAATGTTGAGGTTTCGATACCATTGAGGAGAATATTTCTTAATTTGTTTGTAGAATAGACCATCCGCTGAAAAGTCAGTTTGAACGTTTCTGGAAAGTCAGTTAAAATTGAAATTTCTGATAAAAAAAGATAAAGCACAGACAAACAAAAATTAAATGATTCCGCTGCATTCATACCACACAAGCTCTGTGCATTTCAGTAATCAGTGATTATTACTATTTGCATGTAAAAAGTGAAGAGGTAAATATAGTTTAGGACCAAATTCTTGTTGCGTCCCACACAGAAGAGAGTTTTCAAAATCAGTCGATTCGTTGAGAGGATATCAACATACAACACATATTCGATCACTTACGGTTAGTTTTCGTTTATCAATCAGCTAAGCGCTAGTTTTACAAAGGAAAATTTATATATTCATTTGTAGAATTCCATAAAACCGAACAAATTTACAGCCGCCATAACTTTCTAGCATGGGTTGTAATAGAATGCGAATGTAAGTGTAAAGCATGCAAGAAAGTTTGATAAACTGAGATTTTTTTCCGTTGAGTTAATGAAACGGGCGTATGTACCAGTTCGGTAAACTGTGATTGTCTCGCCGCTAATTGTATTTTATACTACTTGATAAGAAATTTCAAAATCTCTTAACATTCTTTTTCAAAATCAAATACTCCATGACCAGGGCGGTTAGTAGAAAAGATGAGAATGGAATTTTAGTGTATGTATTCTACGCTCATCAGCTTTATTGTATATATAACTAATCTTTTTCATTTGGCTGAAGATATTTTAAAACTTTTTATTTTGTACAAGAAACTGCTGTTAATGGTGAAGATTTTTTTATTTTTGTTTTACATATCTTACAACAAATCCATAAAGTATTCATTAATTCGTTTAGTATAATCAAATTTCAGGCAACGTGATTATAAATGTAAGGAATCTGATCTTTCTTTTAATACGGTTTTGAACACAATGGATTTTTTTTCTTCTTATAAGAACAATTAATGTTCCTTTTAAGCCAGATTTACTGTTTCTTAAGTATTTAGTTTTGACATAGTTGCTGTTTAAAATCTGAATTAGAACTGATTTGTACTAAACTGAGTGATTAGGAATTCCAATATATTTTGAAAAAAGGACAAAAATACTCGAAAGTGCTTCGTTGGAGGATATTCAATTACCTTTTGATTAAAAACAACCATAATATCTCGAGTAATACTCGTCATCTTCTTGGCATTTATTAAGGTATTTGCGTCAGATAGAAAAACGTTACGGCTGCGGAACACTTTTAGTTAATCATCATTGGATGACCAAACTGGAATATTTGTGACAGTGTAAACCTTGACCAAAATGTCTAAGTTTTTGCAGCTGAGACACTAAAACTTAAACTAGACTTGTAAAAGGTTAATTTCCAGTAATTAATGTCTGTGAGTTTGTAAAGTAAATGTAAAAAGTTGCCGAAAGTACACTCATTAAACCGATTGCAATGCTCAACAATCTGCAATGTTGAAACGATTTAGCTAACACCTTCTTTTGTAAGAAAAAAAAAAACAGTTCTTTAACAACAAAAAAATAAATAACGTTCTAGAAATAACAAATACTGGGTTCTCTTTTTTGATATAGGTTCTAACGTGAAGTCTGAAGATTATGGGCATCAGTGAAAGCTGATATTCAGCCGTGGTTTTTAATCCATTTATCTATCCCTATAAAAACTTTTTTTAACCTCGAGTTTAAACTGATCATGCAATAAGGTGTGTACATCCTGATATGGAACATTAACAATTATTCACTGACTTTGTTTAGTGTAACAAGCCATATCACGGCATATGTGTGAATTCACAAAAATACTGAAATATTCACGAAATCTATAACTTTTTTAATATAAGGTGATACCAGACAGCTTCACAATTAACCTAACCTCCATAGCAACAATGTTAAAATTAAAGTTAAATTTTTTACTTAAGATAGTAATCTTTCTCTTGTTACTGGGTGGAAAAGCAATAAAATTCATATTTTCACTTATTGTCTGCGATCAATATAGTTAACATTTGTTCCAGAAATGAAATAAGAGTTTGGAAAAACTTAATGGAGCTTGCGAGATGACTTGGAGGAAAAAAAATTGAGTTGTAAGAGATTTAAATTATCTATCACCCTAGTACACGTATATCTTAAATCACCACGAGTCGCAATTAAATAATTCTTTAAACACGAAAAAAAGAACTGATAAAACTTGAGTTTTTATTTTAAAAAAATACTGCAAAACTCTTCTGATCTTCCAGTATTACATGTATACTGAGTTTATGTTAATCGGATTAGCTGGCTTAATTTCAAGTGTAGCAAATTGCAAGCACGATTTAAGGCTAGGCAATAATCTGTATGACATGTTGTATACGGAAAATCTCACAAAACCAATCATGTCTTCTAATAAGTTTAAAATTAAAGTGGTTTTAACATTTTTCCATTGAGGCAATCTTTTACGTGACCAAAAAAAAACATTTTGTTTTATAAATTTCTTTATGTATGAAGTGTACATGTATAAAGTAATGTTCTTTCATCTATAAATATTTACGCGGTCTTCATGATTTTGCAACTTCGTAAATGACAATAAAAGTAATGGCCAGCCAAAATATTGTGATTACACAAATTTACTACGTCGTACTGGTTTTACCTTTTTTACTGTTTTAACTTATGAGTTTTTAATGCTTATTGGGATAATTTATTGACCCGACATCAACAGAACTTCCGTGAACGGCTGACTGCATTTTTTCTTCGTTAATTTAATGACGTTTTCAAATTCTAACAAAGAAGCCTCCTCTTTTTTAAGAAGTTTAATGTGGTTTTCGGATTTTCACCTCGTCACTCGCTAATCCATTCTATTTTTAACCAATACTTGATGACATGGACATATGGGGAAGAAATGCTTTTGGAATTTTATAACATTTTATTGCTGTGCGAAAAGAGTAGGTTTTATTTTCATTATAAGAAATTTAAAAAATCCCACCAAAAACTGAGCTATGCCATTATTTCTAATTTACAGAGCATGTGTGGAGCAAAAACAAAATGATTTGCTTGTTTTATAGTGTCTTTTTTTCAAAAATAATACTCAACTTCTTTCAAAGAAAAACTTTTTTCTGCTTCTCTTTGAGTACCAAAACGACAAAAAAAAAGTGAAGAAAGTTATTTTTTCTCCTTTTCATTAGATGCTGTTGCAACAAAAAAACAAAAACACAAAACAAAACAGAAAACTGCTTTCAGGTGATTTTTATCTTTCATCTCCGTTATTTTCCTCGATCCGATACTGTCATCACTTCGGCCCTGGTCTCCTGCAACCTGTCTGAGTGGAGGTGACAGTAAGGCGTATCGGCATTGGCTCGTCCGGTTTGGGCGACAATTTAGCTACCCTTTGACGCCAGAAAGATTAATAGCTGTCATTTCCTGATCTCAGTAGTTTGTAATTGGTTTATGGCTCAGACCTTCTCAAGAACTGGAAGGATTAGGGGAGTATTTCTCACCTAAGATGCTTTTGCTTATCTTTCTCTGCAATTATCTTACTAATGGATAGCGAATATACTCATCAATCCACAGACCCTAATTACACTAATGAAGACATAACTTTCGTTATTTATACAACACAGAGAGTGTCGGTATAGTTGCAAGAGTTCTGGCCGCTAGCACTTTGTGAATTGTAATTAAAATCATGCTATGACAATGATAAATTACCATCTTCCTGTTTTTTGGAGTTCGTATATAAGTAATTTAAAAACCCAACTTCTTAATTTCATCGTTATTTTGCAAACAAAGCTGTTCCGTCTTCCTGACTCTTTTTACATGGATAAAGCTGTTGGAAATGCATCGTCACTTTGCGGCAAAACGACTTAAAGAGTTTTTTTGAGAACTTGAAATTACAAACTATTTTAGTGGGAGCCTGGGATATGTAAATATAAAACATCACCTTTATAATTATTCTTAAAGAACAATTTACTTCCAATAAAAATGAAAAGATTGATATACAGTCAATAACTTAAGATATCATTAAAATTCAAATGCGATTTTCATTTAAAAGAACGGTAACATAAAGGTTCCTGAACAGGAGAAAATTAAGAATAAACTTTTACAACAAAAAGATCCCATTTGATATAAGCATCAGTTAGAAAAATTACTAGTTGCTGGTGATTTTTACTCTTAATTCTACTAGGAATATCAGATTTTATTGTTTAGCTATTTATTTTCCACAGCATACATAGCTAATGTCTGTTTTGATATCAAAAAAGTAATTAATCAGTTTGAAAGTGTATTACACACAACTTCCCGTTTGCCAAAACTAATCTAAGAATTGAAATCGTTCATGCGCATTAAGTTCGTTAATAAACTTAGTCGTTTTTCTTGAATCCGGGTCAGTTGTAAAACCGAACAAATGATATACGAGGGTTAGTCATTTCTTAGGTTGGTGAAAAGTTGGACCATCACCGTTTAGATGTTTCGAGCAATTGCAACCAGGCAACCTAGTTTTTATTTGTAACACAAGTACTTACGTTTTTGTTTTGAGAAAATGAGTTTGACAGTGCCCATGAAGCATTACAAATTAGAACTTACCTAATACAAAAAATGTTCTAATGCCTAGAACGTTTTCAAAAAATTTGGGCTTTGTTGCGAGTTTATTAGCTCTCTTATTATGGAAAATGACTGAGTCAGTGAGTGGCTGAAATCCAAGATACTTACAATCTCGTTCCCAGTCTTCGTTGCCATTATCGAGCCTAGTTCGCGTATCATATATCCGAAAATTTTAGAAACTGCTAGCTGACTTTTATAACGTCCAGATTATCGAGACTTTGCACGTCTCAGTTAAGACTCACAGATTTTATTGGTAATATTTTTTTAAATTTTTTCCTAGCAAATGAGTGTTTTCCAGTGACTTAGGGTAATATAATACAAAATCATTGAATAACTTTCAAAAAGTAAAAAATTCAAGATGGTGTCCAAAGTCGCCAGTATATTGTGCTTCCATTTGTTTCCATAGCAATAAAAAAAACAATTAATTGTATTGCTATGTTATGATTCGAAATTCCGACAATTACGGCAATTATGGACATTAGGTACTGACTATAGGAGTTTCTTAAAATGTCTATAGTACGGTTTATTAATTCGAATGATTAAAGAAATTCAAAATACATTGTTATCAAAACGTTATAAAAATACAGAATCAATAGTTACAGTACTGATGCTTTTTTGCAACATCCAATAAAGTACAATGTGAATCGTGAATCAAGATAGTAAGTATAAGAAAACCTAAAAAAACTTAGCTTTTTTATATAAATTGTTTATTTAGCTACGGTTACCATGGAAACCATTAAGACTCGTGGGATCCCCCCCTTTTTGCCTCATGCCTCAAGATTTTAAGCTGAACGAACAGTTAAATGTAATTATATAATTTTTGTGTCGAACTGGTTTTAACAAATATTTTAGAACGCCATTCGTGCATAAACTTTAGTGCTTGAAAACGAAATATGTTATGCACCGATAGTAAATTTAATAAGTTTAGAAAGGGCATAGCACTATCCGTTTCTCTTCCATAAAGCGTAGCAAAGAAAATCAGTCTTATTACATGGTTCTGCCTAACCTGGACTTTTTTAAGATGAGTTTTATATGCGCTACCCCATGCAATGATTGCGTATGATATATAAGGATAAATCAAATTATAGTAAAGTTGCTTTAATTGTTTTAAGGAAAGATAGTGTCGTAATTTGGATATTATTCCCGAGTTTCGTGATATTTTGGAACAAATAAATGAGATGTGATATTTCCAAGATAATGATGTATCAATTATTACACCTAAATATCTAATGTGTTTTTTTCTTTCAAGTGAGTAATAGGATCCGTCTTTACTTTGTATTTTAATATCGAGGGAACTATCTTTTTTTTTTGTTGACTTAATTAACATAAAGTTAGTTTTTGAGTTATTTATAGATACCTTATTTGTATCACACCATTCTTTAACTTTTTCAAGTTCTTGGTTCATGATTTTTTCAAGAGAGTCACTTGCAGTTGCAAAGACGGTCGTATCGTCAGCAAAGATTTTAAAAACTCAACTCTTTAGAACAATTAGGAAGGTCATTAATATAAAGCAAAAAAAGTTCTTCGAGTATGATTTAGGAGCCGCGTGTAGACTGTGACATTTTAAACTACGACGGGCATTTCATAAACTGTAAAACAATCTCTTCCTTCGCCGGGCGATCGAAAATCCAAGCGCTCTCATATGGAAAACTGGGAAAAGGAAATGAACGCACGGACGGCAGCGAAAAGAAATGGGGCGAGAGATTCAGCCCGTCCGCCCGTCCATAACCTCTTCCCAGTTTCCCATATGATGAACACGCTTTTGACCGACGGAGGAAGAGATTGTTTTGCAGTCTGGGCTTTTCAAAACACGAGGAACGTGTAGAAAACACGAGCCGCAGGCGAGTGTTCTCGAATGCCTGGATTATTTTGTCACAGTCTAATACACGGCGTACGGCTTCTTCATTTGCTTTATATTATAAATTCTATGCAACAAAATTAAAAACAAAACACGCGTTTTCTATATGTTTTATTTAAACTAAATAAAGAAACCTAAGCTGTGTGTTTGACTGTGATAAAACACGATGGGCATTTCAGAACACGAGGGAAGTTTAGGAGCTGCAGGAGAGCGTTTTTTACGTTTCTCGAGTGTCTCAAATGTCTGTTGTGTTTTATCACAGTTAAATACACGGCTTAGGCATCTTCATTTGCTTTACAAAATAGATTCTAGAAACTGCGAATAATGAAAAACAGTAAAACACCCTTTTTACTCGGGCTACGCGTAGGGTTCTATCTTTCTGTCATGTCGCGTTTGGGAAATTACCCAGAAGACCTTGCGTATACTTTGATAATAAGCTTACGCACAAGGTTTTCGAACGAAGCTTTGTACAAACCGAGAAGAGTTTCAAGTTTTCTGAAAGATATCGTCCAATGAACTTCTTGCTCAGATGCTCAAAATACACACAAATTAATGCACACGCCGATTGTTCGAGTATACTCGCTTCATATCCCATGTCAATTCAATACCCGACGTGTTTCTAGAGCTTTTTTAGAACTTCGAAATGGGATTATATTTCCTTGCAATTACCGCAAGTATTTTACAAAGGCTGGGAAGATTGTTATGCTTGCTTCAAGGCAATAAACAAGTTTACGGTGAGCTATTTTTGTCACACATGTTTTTTTGTCGGAGAGTTGTCAAATGTTACGTAATTTGCTCTTCATATTTGTATTTGCCTCTCTCGCGACTTCAAATTTGAATTGTTAACCCTATCCAGACCGGGAAGGGGGGGAAGGGAGGGGGGGGTCACAAAGTGCCGCGCTGATTTCAAAGAGTCACCATTCTCCTACTATTTATCTGATTGTCGTCAAATCTCGTGACTTTTCCTAAAATTTATTGCAAAACAGAATATCATAAAAGGACGTGTGATGTTGCCATGGTAACCCCTTTTTGGAGGGGGGATTTATTCATTTTTCACTTTTTCTTATCTTTCTCATATATTTTTACAATCAAAAACCTAAAACAACTGTTTAGCATAGAAATCAATTTCTTTGTTATATGCTGGAGAGAGAATTCAATACTTTTAGAACTGCTGATGTCATACAGTGACGTTATTACCGTGAGCTATAAAATAAAATAATTCAAGCGGCAGCTACGATTAAAAGAAAACTTTAGAAGTCTATGGACTGTTATATTCATTTGAGAACATTTCCACAAGCAATTTTAGTTTTGAATAAAGAATCAGCTAAAAATCAATTTTTTCTGATTTTATGACATCATTATGACGTCACAATAACGTATTACACTAATTAAACTAAATAAAAATTATTGCTTCATGATATCCTAATTAACCTCCAAGTTTGACCTCAATATCTTTTATCGTTCCGGAGTTATAGGCCGCGGGCACTTTATGCTTACTCTGTTCAATTCTGTTCAATATACGGTTTGAAATTTATACATCTATCAAATTGTTTCTGTTGACTGAATCTTAGCACTTCTTCAAAATCTTTCCTTCGTCTTTGTATCTGTAAGTTGTAATTGAACATGCCAATAACTTTATGAGCGAGCTGCCCGATTATAATAACTTAACTAGACCCATAGCTACTTGAACTCGGGCTTTCATTCTTTCTCCTGCACTTCAAATTTTATGAAGATTATAGAAAATTTTGAAAAATAGTGCAATCCAAAACATGAGTAATTTATCTCGAGTTTAACCCGGTCGGATAGGTTTTATGAAAGCATGTTTTGTTCTTTCTGTTTTTAGGTTCTAAAGTGAAAACATTGCAACATGTAACTGACAGAAAACTAAGTATATAACTTAACAAGTGAATGGAATTATAACTTTTAACTTATCAGTTTACGGATAGACTGATTTATTTAACGTCATTTCCTTCACTAAAAGTAGAAAAACATAAATAATTCATCTTGCTTTTAGGATTTGGAAATGCGAACTTCAGAAGTGGTAGCGATCACAAACGCAAAGGTTCTTAGAGAACTAAATAATTTCCAAAAGAAAAAACAGTCAAGTATTTTAGCTTAGTTAACAAGTTGCCATCAAATCAATAAAAATGTGATAAAAATAGAATATTTTTACAACTTGGGCTATAACAAAGTCATTTTTGCAATATTGTTTTTTGGGAGTCCAAATCCGCGGATGGGGTCCAAATCCGCTAGCGGATTGGACCGGTGGGTCCAAATCCGCGGAGAGTGCAAATCCACTGTTACACCGGGGCTGAGGTCACAAACGCGCCGTGTACAAACTGACAGTTTTCACAGAACTGATAAGGATTTATGATAGGAAAATAGTTCTTTATTTTTTGAAAAATCTTAATTGGCAATGACTTAAGAAAATACAAACTAGCGGTCTCAAAAGAAGACTATTCGGTGACGAAATATCGTGAGTAGCTGCACACAGTGGAAATGAAAAATATAAGGTTTTTCAAAAAATAAAATGAGAGCGCTAGTTCTAAGACTTTGCACCGCCTTTCTATCGTTTTCGTGTTTATGTCTTGCGCGTTGGCACTTAAAAGCTACTACTAGTTATAAAAAAATTAAAGACGGGAAAAGTTTTCCATATGTATACTATTATAAAATGATATAAAACTTGCTTTACTTTTATTCAAGTAAAGATCTACAATTTTGCAAACTTATAACACCGAA
>JAOBAY020101717.1:0-17380 GCA_025331085.2 Zoanthus sociatus | reverse complement strand
AGTTCAAGAAAAATTGTGCTGGTTTGAAATTTTTGAACCAATACAAAATATTTGGAACCAGTACAAAGCAAATTGTAAGATTATCTAATCTTCCATTGATATACTTCTTTTCTTACCATAATCATCTATCAATTTACTTAATCATCTGTATTTTTACCTAAAAATTAAACAGGATTATTCACATACCTACCCTTTCAATCACCCATTGATACACAATGTATCTTTTAAACAATATCAACCCTTTATCCATTCACCACATGTTTTACAGTTGTCATCCATTTACTGATTTACTCGTTTATCCAACACCAATCTAACCGATGTCATCAATAAACTACCTATCTTACAAAAATCATCCATCCATCTACCACCCGTACAATGAACACCATCAATTTATCCGTTTATCGATCCAAATTCAGTGCGACGGCTGTCCACTACTGCCATAACTGAGGCAGGTGAGATTTAAGGAGAAGTACCCAATACCAACGTGGTCTTAGTGCCCATTTCAGTGGCTGTAAGTACATTATACTGGCACTGATACGTGCTAGATAATGATAATGGTAATGGTGATACGTGTACGCTAAACTGGCACTGGTCAAAGTAACTCATCCATAGCAACGCCTCGTTCCGACCTTCAGTTGGTGTTATTCGCAAACCACTAAATCATCTATGTCTCTAAATTCCCCGGGGAACAAAGAGCTGCAATCACACTCCACCTAAGCACGCGGTTCTTGGAAATCATCTTCAGCTCAGTCCACGTCTTACCAGCTGCCTTTACCTTAGTGTCAACGCTTCTGCGCCAAGTCTGTTTTTGTCGGCCCATCTTCCGCTTCCCTTGCGGATTCCAGCCTCAAGGGCTTGCTTGTTTGGTGACGTTAGAAGCAGGCTTGCCGAGCGTGTGACCAATCCATTCCCATTTTCGTTTTTTGATCTCGGACTCGACAGCTGGGGCTTGTCTGGTTCTATGCCACAATTGTTCGTTTAATATTTACGCTAGCAATGGTAATTGTATTCATAATGATAATGATATTGATACTGATAATGGTAATGATACTGATAACATAGTTATAATGACATGATAATGATAATGATATGATAATGATAATGATATTGATACTGATACTGATACCGATAATGATACTGATAACATAGTGATAATGATAATGATAATGATACTGATACTGATATTGATACTAATAATGATAATGATAATGATATGATAATGGTAATGATACTGATAACATAGTTATAATGATAATGATAATGATGATACTGATACTGATACTAATAATGATAATGATATGACAATGATATGATAATGGTATGGTAATGATATAATAATGATAATGATATGATAATGATATGATAATGATAATGATATGATGATGATATGATAATGATATGATAATGATAATGATATAATGATATGATAATGATATGATAATGATAATGATAATGATAATGATAATGATAATGATAATGATATGATAATGATAATGATAATGATAATGATATGATAATGATAATGATATGATGATGATGATGATATGATAATGATATGATAATAATAATGATATGATGATGATAATAATCATGATAATGGTGATGGTGATAGTATTGGTGATAACAAGGATAATGATATTATCCCATAAACGATTGAGAGATTAGTCAACCAAACCAACAATTCTAGATTATCCATATCCATTAAAACTAAGGATAGACCATAGCGATTGTTCATAACTTTGTTTATAGTGACAATTCTGTGGGTTAATTCAGGATTCGAAGTATACCTCGATTGAGAGATTAGGGGACCAAACCAACAATCCCAGATTGTTCATGTCCATTGGTAGCAATGATGAACAAAGGAATATTCCATATTCATAGCCGTGTTTTTATCCACATTTCTACCGGTTCTTCCAAGTATCCCATACGAAATTGAGAGATTATGCGATCAAACCAACAATCCTACCTTCTCCATGTCCATTGATACCGGGTATAACTAGATCATTGCTATCGTTAGTAACGGTGTCTTGCCGTCAATGGTGCGGGTATTCCATATAGGTGACTGAAACAGCAGTCCTAGCTTGTCCTTAGACGGTGAGTCGAAGGAAAGACGCACGAGGCTTGTATATGACCGAAAGCGTCTCGCTCGACACTTTGAACCTTCACTATACGATTGGTGTAGTTGTTGTGATTGGAATATGGCGTTTTAGTCTAGTTAAAGATTTGTTTTTCCATTTATTCAATATAATTTCTATACTCTCAAACAAAGGAAAATAAAACTATAACTATAGTTTGAATACAGCTAAAATGTCATAAAGAAACCACAACATATTGATGGCTGACGTAAATAAGCTCTATTAAGTGTGATAAATGTGATAACACCTGTTTATTGTACCATGTGTTTAAGCACATGCCCACCAGTCCAAAGGCGCGACTGTGGTACGATCTTGCACACAACCGTTGCGTTCCTGCAAATGTTTTTCATAACACCATAGGCACAAAAATACAACAATTAACTGAAATATTCATGAATGATGAGCAGCTGCAAAAACTTTTAATTTTAAATATTCTTGAGCCTGTTAATTGTACTGAATGTGTTCAGACGCTAAAGCTGTGGCAGCTGAAGTGGAGATTACGGAAATTTTGCTCATATTCGATCGTGTTTTTAAAAGTTTTTGCCGTAATATCAAATCTGTATTCAAATACTTTCCGGGGTCGAAGATAAATTTTAAACTTGTTTGTATAAAGGTTTCGTTTGATTTATTGCAATATCGTTGTAAGACTAAAAATATGTAATGTATTTTAAATTTTTTTAATGATAACAAAATAGGTGTGATGTTTAAGCTAACCGAAATGAGACGCTTAAAACTTTAGCATTATATTCACTTTTATTTAAACACAATTAATGGCCTTCTAAATTAATATCTCAATTGTGCCAACATATTCACTTATAGGTTCAAAAGAACTTCTGATTTTGCAGAGAAAACGAATTAGGAAAAAACGCTAAAAAAATGTTTGTCGGAACTGCACGAACTTGTTTTCTTATCAATATGAGCAAACTTTGTAAATGAAAAAACCAGGATGTTGTTGTATAATCTGTTTGTTGAAAAATATATTAAAAAGCAGCTGAAACTTTGCGATCTTTTTATGCTGTGTAAATTATCTAAGTCTTCCCATGGATTAAAATCTTAAAAGTAATTTATTACACAACAAAAGATAAAACAGCACGCTTAATAATGGAATACCGGCAAAATATTCATTGGAATCCATTCTATATCGACATATATTACATGTCATGAAGCAAAGAATAAACGACTATTTGTGTCGTTTAAAGTAATAAATCATTTAGGTTTTTTTGCATGTTGGACAACTTGTTTGGCATTAGGGTTTTCACTTACTGAGCTGCAAATCTATTTTGATATGTGATACTACTAAAAGTTTAAAAGCCATTTGTTACTCTACGGTACTATTCGCAATAATTTTGTTTCCGAAGTAGGATTTTTTTTTTAGAAGCATCGTAGTTACGTTTGTTGCTTGGAATATTGTTAAAGACATGTCATAACATACAAAACATTGAAAATAATATAAATAAACAATGTATATAAGTTTGACACGAATATTTCAGTTATTGTTTCCAGAACTGAGCAGACAATGGGGGCAGTTGTGGATCTGTTGTCAGTTGGGTTTTCAGTGCATCTTACATTGCTTTTTATTCAAAAGCACAATGTCGGTACTTACAATAAAGATCGATTTTCCCACTTTGCTGCTCAAACGAATAATCAAAGTAGAACAGCTGCACAAAGCTTTCACCCAAACGCGAAGAAAACTCGTTTGACTAAAGTTTGCTTGGTTTTGTATTTAAGTCGCTTAGGAAAAGCTTTTGGAGGACTGCTGAACTTACAAAAAGACTCGTGATTAAATATTCGAATAATACAAGAAGTTTGCAGTCAAAAGCTGAACAAGCAGATTAGATCAAATTTACTAACATAACAACACACAATGGATGGCTGTCTTAGAAATTTTTGAGTTATGTTCGGTAATATTATGACAAGCTCTTCTTAAGAAAGTTTTAGAATGTTTGATCTGTTTGAACAGCAGTATTATATGTGTTCACGTTAGTTGCCCTTAATAAAAATAGAACAAGCACAATTTTAAAAAGCCCTTACAATTAATGCAGTTTTCAAAGGGAAGTTTGCTGTTTACAACCGCCGCTTATAAAATTATCCAAAATTTTGTATCATCAGTGAATGAAAAAAAGAGCGAATTTTTTTATTAATACGTTATCTGTTGTCATTTATCATCGAAGCTATCAACAAGTAAATTGTCTTATTCTAATTGCCGCGCTTACTGTTTTTAGAATGATTATTCTCTAGAATACTGAACTATCTTGTTATTTTTTTTATCTGTTTAGCTTTCCAAATGATCCAGAATCTCATAAAGTATAAAATAATTCTCGTTTAATTTTGAAGCAGCGATTGTGGCGCGTTACGTCTGTTTACTAAAGACGCCCACACACACATTTCTGACACAAGTTGTGCGACATTTTCTCTATTTTTTCTCGTTAGTGCGAATTAGAAAAGCAAAAAGACATATTGATTCAACAGCTTCAATTTCCGCTCCATTCTTTAAGGCTTAGAATATTATTGAAAAACAGGATGTACAAAGTAATCTAGTTTTGTTCTTTAGAATTACATTTCTCATACTCTAATTAAAAATTTTCTTTGCGATTGAAGCCATAAGAAAGCTTGACGTAGATTTTGCTCTTAGTGCTAAAGAGTTTCATAATTTCCGTCAAGTTCTGTCTAAATTTTGGTTTTGAATACACGTTTAAAAACATTCAATTTTTATCGCTGTCAAAAACTAGAAATAACTCTTTGCTTCTGGGAAAGGTAAAGACAGCTTTTAAGAAGATCAAAAGATTGGCGCTGTTTCGGCTTTTTAAAGTTTATCGCATTTTATTGTGTAGTCTACTTATGTACGAAGACGAAATAGTCCGGATATCCTGCGTTTTTAAGGAATTAGACCAGCTGCCTTTTATCCACGATGAACTTATTTTTGTTTTGAAAAGCCTGTAGTAATTATGTGTAATATTTAATTTAGCTATTCTTTTCTGCGTTCATAATTTTGTGTTTTATCTTGTCGCACCATTCTTAATTGAAAAAGAAACAGGCACGTGTCAATTTTTTAGAGAAAAAATTTTTTCAGCGAAAATTTTTAAAAATTTATCCCTGTATACTTCAAAAATTCAAACAGGAACTTTAATTTCAAAATACAATCAAATATATCCGGGAATCAATATTTTTAGTCATGTGACTGATATGGACAGCCAGACAGCTGCTTAAAGCGAAAATGATTTTGATGGGAAAATGCACCTGCGTTTTTTAAAATAAATACTTCATCAATAACTTTATGAAAGCGCATCACAGTGCGCTCTGCATAAAGTACTTTGAAGCGGATGTATCTAGCTCTAAACAAATAGAACTCGTTTTTCAATTTACTACATAAATGAACCAAACAACAAGGACCGCCAAAACAGGGTGTGCGCGACGCCTTTTGCCTTAAAAATTAAAGCGCATCTCTGTGGGTTCAAATTTTCATGTAGCTGTAATGATGTTTGTTGTTGAGATTAAAACAACGGTTCTGTCAACTAGAAAGAACTAAACAGATATCAAAATTGTAAACCTCCGGAAGGCTGTCTTATTGAAGCGAGTATGGCACGTGCAATAAATGACAGCATTTTCCCAAAAAACTTGTAAACAATCGGGCAGATGTTTGGAACATAATCATTCACTTGAATAGCAGAATTGATGGTTGTTATAAGCAGTCAAATCTGAAAGCCATAAAACAAAGAGGAAAAAGGTGAATGATGAGTGAACTCATAACCGACAAGGACTTTCTTTTTAGAGAAAAAAAGAACAATATCTCTTAGCTTGTCGCATGTTGATTTCAACTTAAATATACAACTGAGTTTAATTTTTGACAAAATTTAAACAGTTGGATCAGGTGGTAAGCTAACTAACACGAAATGGAAGAGAGAATTATTGGGAAATGAGATAAGGTCGCTAAAAGGCAAAGCTTTCATGCAGATTCATTGCTTACTCGTAAACTAGAGTACAGGTGCATCGGCAAACTTAGCATAACAATAGCCCAGATATAAATGTAAAAACAAAAATTGATAGCGGAAAATATTTCATAATTAATTGGAGTAGGCCAGCGGAAACGAGATAGTGAGCGACAAATTTGTTCAGTCTTCGAAGCTTTAGCCAGTGTTAACAGGTAAGTTTGCTTCTTACGATGAAGTCCGTTTCTTGTTAGTTCTTGGAGAACAGAACAGCAAAAAAAAGCAAGTCATTCAAAACGAAACCTTGAAGATTCTCTCTGGACGTCATAAAGCTTGAGGGCATGGGGTCGAGGCTAGTCTGAGAGTATGGAATTGTCACAGTCGGTCGAACACGGCGCTTTTTGTGAAAGTTCAGTGTTAAGCACTACCGGGTAACGTCGGGAACTACCCCACAGATATTCGACTTGTACGGAGTCATACTATGGAGTTGTTTACCGGAAACAGGGGCTAAGGGCAACCCTTTCTTGGAATGGATGAATTCAATTTTTCACTCGGAGACGTGGTTCTGGCAGAGTGGGAAGATAAATTGTTCTACGCCAAAATTCAGAAAATTGACAATCATGATCAGAAATGTGTTCTTATTTTCGACGATGATTCAGTTGAAGAGTGTCCCTTTTCGAGGATTCACAGTGGTTCGTCCTTAATTCATAAAGTTTTGTTTCTTCATTCAATTCATTTATTGCCAAAAGCAACTGAATAAATTCATGTAATACAGTATACATCGTTAGTCCGCGCACACTTTTTCGCTTTTTCGACTTGCTTAAAGATTTAATCAAGGAAGTTCCTTGAAGGAAAATTTGCATGATAGCTGAAGAAGAGAGAAAGTTGTATATATTTAAATAAACTTCTCTTTATCATTTCAGTGACGGAGACCACGGCAGAAATTGTTTGTATTATCTGCAAGGACGGATCTTCATCGCGACCTAACGAGATTGTACTATGTGACAAGTGTGGAATAGGTAAGTTGATTTTTTCTCGTATTTCCTCAGTGTTAAAGGTGTTTGAATTGGCTTCAGCGAAGAAACATTATTTATTCTTAATATGAATATGTCTTATTCCCATTTGTTTTTTGGACTGAATTTTAAAGAACCGGCCATTACAAACAAGAAATTGATTTTGTGCCACCTGCTTCAAGTTATCTGTTGTTCTGTTCGACTGAAAGACATGTATTCTTACAAAGATGAATTCAACACGGACATAACTTAGAATATTCTCAAAATGTCTTTGATTTCACTTTCGGCGTCTGAAGAGGATCTTCGAAAAATTATTTCATCAGAGAAAACAATTTACTTCATTTAAACAGAAAATTTGTGTTTATTTCTGCTAATCATCCAAATGCCGTGATCACATTTACAGCAAAATGTACGCTGTATTGTGACTTTAAAATTACGTTCAATGAATTCAAAACTTGGCGAACTATTACAAATAGATTTTACTCAGCATCATCTTATTGGGAACCGGGAAAAATATACTATAAGTAGCGATATTATTCGGGTGAATGGAGATAGAGATGAAATGATAAACCTTTACGAGCGGATACGATAAGATTTAAATGATACACCATATTATGCGCGGATATTCAAGGGAATTCTTCATTTAAGCGAATATTGACTTTGGTTAGTAAAAGGTAGGCAAACCAAAATTGTTCAGTTTCTATGGTCGAAGTCTACTTCACTGATAGAATCTCGCTCCTAGCATCGGTTGCCGAGATACGCCAATCCTTTGTTGGAAATTTGTAGTCAATGTTTTAGCGAAAAACAAAGGAATTTCGCACAGGTAATCTCTCGTGTTAAAGAACACATTCGTAACTAAAGTCCAGGTTTAAGTTAACTACTTACAAACTCAAACTAAATGATCGTTATAAATTCTAACAATTCGGCATCTTGGCATTAAGTAATGTGATCAGTTACTTTTCGGGAGATTAGCTTGGCTTCAGTAAGGAAAGTTTTTCCTCTTGCTCATTTCAGCAAGTAAACTTTGTACAATGATATAATATTAGTTGTATTGACAACCAATTTGCCTCGAAGCTTTAGCATAGGAAATGAAAAGGGAGTTCAAGAAAGTGATGACCATTTAATATGTTCCTCGATATTACTGACATCACTTTCCTTGATTTCCGACAAGTTTGCACATAAAATTGATATCGTCGTTTACTAACAGAAATCGCGACCTCAGGTAATTTCCTAAGGTTTGAATATAAAGCAAAGATTTTTGCACAATGAAACCTCGAGATGGACACTTCATGCGCTAGACAGTTATAACAATCTTTTAGTATAACTCGTGTGAAACCATAGTATTCTAGCACCCCGGTCGGATAATTTGATTAGCTTTTCTGTTGTCCTGTGGGGGGTAAAACCCCAACGGACTAAAAGTTATGAGTCCTTCCTATTAGGACACGATAATTTTTAAAATAAAAATTAACAAACGAGCAAAAAAATCTTTCCATTATGTTGATAAGAAAATATAGAATGTTGTGTTTTCGCAACATTTCGAACCATATTATCTGACTTCTGATTGAACTCAATTATTGTTTTAGCTCAAGCGAAAATATTTTTCGGAAGGAGAGAGAGTAAACCGTGTGTTAGGCATGTGTTTCAGATTATATTCGTTTATTTTCTCATATGGAAGATTCTTACTAAATAGCGCACAGGACGCCATCTTAAAAGGCTTTTTACAGTAATTTCATAGGCTTGCGTCACAGAAGAATACCCACCCTTCTAAAAGGAATTTGAATCGATAAATGCACCTGCAAAGTGTAAAAAAAGTGAACTTCATGTATTTTAAAAGACCAAAAGTGTTATATTCTTTTCCAATCGAATTTGATTAAATTTTAACATAAACATAAATGATTAACTCGGAACAGCTGTTGGTTTGCGTTATACTTCAATTTTTTAGTGTAATTTGTCGGATGCGAAGTAACTATTACATCCAATTCGATTATGTCTTCCATCTTTAACTTGGAGCTGCAACATATCGGGGTTCATTTCTGAAAACTTATCTCACTTCTAATTGTCAATCTGCAGACTTGCAAGGACGTTTTTTATCAGCTAGAAATTGGTCTCTTCAGCTAAGTTGCTGACTCTCTAATCTGCTAGTAAATGGTATGGCGGGAAAAATCTAAAATGTTAATTTTTTTTTTCAAAAAGTAATCATATTCAAGTGTTGGATTCTAGCAGCTAAACACTTGGTTTAGAAACGACCAGAAACCCGCTTGGACTATTTAGTGCGTGCAAACATGCAATAGCGAGAACTGTCGACTTTAGTTTCAAACTTAATTTTTAGTAAATCAAACAGTGCTTATGTTTTGTATGCAAACCGCTTTATTGCTTTTAATCTATACAATATATAACATGAACACTAGAACATGACAATCATTTTCTGAGTTGCAGTCTCCGCATGTATCTATATTGCTATATATAACGGTTATTTTAAACTCTTTAGGAGCTTTACGAAACCATCAGTAAAAGTTTAAATCTCTGAAGAATGATCGTTTTTATGTGTCGTCCGGGTCAAGTTGTTACAGTGCATGATCGCAATGTAAAGTAAATCTTTAGTTAAAAACACACACGCACCCATAGTAGATTTGAGCTGAATCAAAGACGTACATCAACAAATGCTGCCTTAAAAATCCATCAATCTATGAATACATCACCTTTTAAAAACATTTTAAATTCAAAATAAGAAATCCTGCAATATTCGGGTCTTGTTTCTCAGTCAATTGCCGCATAATACTGTACATAATATATTCTTGTAATACCGGCATGCCTTTTGAAAAACATTTCTGAAATTTTGCTGAGGTGCAGTTATTTTTTTATTTTATGCCTCCCGGCCTGAAAATAATTTCCCTTAATATCGGTGCATCCCTCAAATATGACAAAATTAGTCTTATTAAAAAATGACAGATATTTGGTATTCTAAAATTAAAAACAATTGTTCGGACGAAGTTATGAACTTCAAACTTTATATGTTAAGTCATAGCGAATCTCTGGGCTTCCTTTTTTCTCGCTCTCAATTTTTGGTCAAATCTCATCCTTAGTTAATTTTGATAAAAAAAAATGAAAAGGCGGCCGGTAAGATATTGAAAATGATATCACATCGTAGGTTGATATTATATTGAGGATTTAAAATATGTAAGTTTAGCAAAACACGTATTTTCATTCTCGAACGGTAATTGGTTCAGCCGTGCGACTGAAGCCCAATCAAGACCGTGCACGTGCGGCATGCATTTGATTCTGTTTACGAACCTTGTTGGTAAACAATTTTTCAGTTCCTTTTTGTTGCTGACAGATTTGTATTATATAAATTTTTAGATGCCAGAGCTTATCTCAGTCTTATCTTAGTGTTGAGATAAGATGCCAGAGCTTATCTCAGTCTTATCTTAGTGTTGAGCGGGTGAAATGTTTTGATTCTCCACTTAAGTTCTACCATATCGAACACGGATATTTGTTCATCGTTAAAACACATCGATATAATCTCTAATTGCGTGAGCAACCCCGCTCGTTTGGAACGTTCTTTAAAAAACATTTCGAAAGCTATGTTTGCATGTTTTTAATATTAGTTTGCGTCGCAAAATGAACTACAATTTTATATCATTTTAAAGCTGCAAAGTAAAAGCTAAATTCACACTGAGAAAGAGCCCATACTTGCCGAGTCAGTCACTGATCAATCCGACTAGAATACCTGACTGACTGTGGTGTTTAATATGAACTTTGTTTGTATAATTAATCTAATGAAGTTATGCCTTAACAACACTTCGTAATGGTGACCATAGGAGTTTCAGCCTTTGTAAGTGGCCCTGTGTCCTTTTGTTGTTTCTCCGTGTTTTACGTCCAGGAACATCTTCATAAATAAAGAAATAGATAAAGAAATAGATAAAGAAATAAAGCAATAATGCTCCAAATTATTTCATATGTTTGATGACGCTGTAGAACGGCGAAAGCTAAGTTTATAAACTTAAAAAGTTTTAAAAGTTGTATTCGTTTTACTCTGTTTTTATATATAATGCCGTGTTATCCATAACTCGGCCTTATCATTAAGGGTAAATGGACAATAACAACAACTCTTTAATTTTTTAAATACACCGGTCAAGGATTATTCTGTACATTTGAATAATAGATTAGAACACAAGTCTTATTTCCTCAAATAGTGAAGTACGCCTGGGTCGTCTGAAAAGAACAAACTAATCGGGCAGATTGGTCTAAAAATAAGAACTTGCGTTATTATAGATTCTTTTTTGGCAAAAAAAAAAAAAGAGAAACGAAAAAAAAAACATTAAAAGACAAACTTTTTAAGTCTTTCTTGACGCCATGCTAAGTTCTTAAGACTCAAATATTCGTGTGATGAAAGAAACCGCGTTGAGGAATCTGCGATGTCCAGTGACTCACTTCTGGATTTAACTTTAACTTTCTACCGCCTGAATGGAGTAAATGCATTTTGTTTATTTTCTTATTACACTGAAATAAAACGACTAAGATCCGGCAATATTAACAGTTCTCGTGTCTTTTGAAGAAAACGGCATGTAGTTTGCTCATTCGGTACTCGGAATTCCCTGCCTTTCAACGTGGTTCGTGTCTCAGCACCGCTGAGAGTTGTGTAACTTCCTTTTGCTTAAGCCGTCCATTCTCATGAATTGGGTAAATATAATGCCAGCTTTTGCTGGGAGCTAATCTGCGATAAGCACTGATGAGTAAAAGCCTCGACTCGAGCTCGTTAGAGCTTTTTGTTATTTCAAGAAATACTGTATGCAATCCAAAGCGTTACTGATGAGTTGTTCGAGTTCGATTTATGAAGTTAAGTTTTGTGCGTTAAGGTCACTCTCTACCCTCAGACTATTTTTTTTTGTTACTTTTAGTGATATTTTTGATGATATCTCCGTCATTATTTTGAAATGTGATAAACCCGATAATCACATCAAAGACTGAATAAAAAGGAAGCCTCTTGAATAGTTTGAGATTTTTTGGATGAGATTTGAGGGAGGACGGATAGGTTTTGTAAATGTAGTTTTTGAAGAGAAATTTGAGTTTGGCGGAATTTTAATGAAGTTTAAAAATTAATGTTGGAGTTAATATGTGATAGAAAACTGCCAAACTGTCCCCTAACGAAAGTTGCACTTTCGCATGGTCTAGAGGGAGGGTTGCCGGTCATCCCCAAAATTCTTCTAACTCACATACTTCTTTCAACTCCTTCACTGTCCATCAAAATTTAGGGCAGAGAGTCCCCTTAAACGTTATTACTAATGTACCACAATACGTTAAAGGAAAGTTGATACGTGTAGCAAACGATCTACAAACCCTGTAAATTAAAACCATTCGACAGCATGACTCAAACTATTAAAATATATTGTAAATACTTTAATCAATGCTGTCTCCGTGAAAGACTTTATTGTATCACTACAGGATACAATGATAAAAGGTTTAATTTTCTTATTATAAAGTAATTTAACTCAATAAACTGCAAGGCCCAAAACGTACATATGATCTTCTGTTCCTTTATCTTTTTGTTTTAAGAAATCGACAACAATTTCAGCGGTTGTGGGTGAATCAAACGGAAAAATCTTCATTCTTCAAGAAGGCGTCATGCACAAGTTTCAAACAATGTTAGCATGCTGCAACGCATAATTTAGATAACTTTAGCTTGAAATATCAAGCGCCCTATAATTAGTGAAAAAACAGATGATTTTTCTAACGTTAGGGACTTGTCAGAGCAGAAAATGATCAATAACTTCAATATCCAATTGTCAAAATTACGGGCTGCACATATTCTCATGCGTTGTATTGTAGTTTTGAGGTCCACTGAATCTTCACTGCACAAGACACAAACTCGTCGACAAATTTCAGAATTTCACTTTGAAAATTTTGTCTGATATCTGTACTTCATCATTTTGTATAACTTAAAAGTTTACTTTATCTATCCTGGTTGGGAGATTAGAACATAGTCATTATCTCCTTCTATTTTTACAATTTCTAATTCCAGTCGAATACGTCATTCTATAGGGTCAAAACTGACTAAAATAATACGTAATAATGTTTATTGTTGTCTAAATATATCTTATTCTAAGAGCTAGAAAAATGAAAGTTTAATCTTATCTCAACTAACCTTTTAATTTCTTTTATATTATAAATTGTTCTAACTTGAGTTAACCCAATCGGAACGATAAAATTGTTTGCTGTTTTAAGAGAAGGTCACAAAAATAGATATTTGCACCTCTAAACTCATTAAAATGTCAATTTTATTAAATTATCTCTGATACAAAATTATTTCATTCATCTTATCCTTCCAAGAAAACACGACTTGCAGAGTTTTAGAGTAAACGATACCCTAAGGAAATTCTTTACGTCGAAATTCTCGTGATCATAAAATAACAAGAGAAAAGGTTTATGTGGGGGAGGGACAGAATACTACAAGTGTAAGACCCCTAAACCAGTCTAGTTTAATATCAGTCGCTGTTTTGCTCAAAGTTAAACCAAACATTAAAGGTTAAAGAACTTGATTTATTTTGCTTGGATAACGCTTGCATGTTCTGTTTACCAGCACAAACATTTCTGTCTGGTATTCACACTAAGTGCTGTCTTTGACGAGTAGGTGGCAACAGATGGCTTATTTAATATGTTTTATTGTTTTTCTTTCCTTGTTTTTTTTTTCTTGTTTTTTTTCATAAATTGGTTTTCCACATGTTGTTAAGCACTTCTTTACATTCTTAAGGAACTATCTTCAGTTGCTAGGCAGTTTTAAAGTAAGCTGCCAGGTAATGGACTGGTAGCACGAGACGCAACTTCACGTTTTGTATCTTACTTGCAGGCAGAGGGTCGGGTTGTAAGGGAGTTTCAGCAAATTCGATCGGTTAGTTTCGATCATAAAACAAAAACACAATTCCCACCAGTTGTCGCTTTAGCAACGTAAAAGCTGCTCAACGCATCAAATCGTTTTGAAACTTGCCATTGTTGTTTTCACCTTTCTTAACTTAAACTGTTTTCGTTACATAAAGCAACAAATTAAAATGTTTTTAAAGCATGTGCGTTTCCAAGGTACTTCTCTGTCCTGTGTAAATCAGGTTACAGCTTTATTGATGTTTCGCAGAATATGCTTTAGCTTAGCAAAGCGGGGTAGAAAACAACTCCGGTATAAGAAGGAATTTTTTTCATCGCAGGAAGTCAACGTAAACTTTAAAGGTTTGGGAGTTTTTATATACTTACATTCTGGTTATTTTAAACGTCGCTGACACCAACGAAGTTTTTCCTATTACGTTTAACTTTTTAAAAGAACGTTTACATGTGACGACACATTTTGTATGGTTTTTAAAGCCTACTTATAAAAACCTACTGGTGTGCTAAGCTTCTTGGCGAATATATGATATTGAACATATTCTTTTTTAATTTTCACGACGTACAGCTTGCTACGTTGAACTGTAGTTCAAAATAGAATTTTGAACTAAACTGAAGTGTGGTGCTTGTTCGTCGTTCGCTTCGGCTTTGAGTCATCATCTATAATATTCTGTCTACTAGTGAGACAGTTTTTTCCGCAAATTTTCATGTATATCAGTTTCCAAACATATAAGAAACGGAAACTGAGTACAAAAAAAGTTGAAAAAAAAACATACAAGCGTATTACATATTCAATACAGAGTTTCTCTCAGTTATTATATTTGGATTTCGTTTATAATGAATTATTAATATACTTCCTTTAATATGTGAAGCAAATTTTAAATTTCTTGCAGTTTGTTCTTCATAAATTAAGGATTGGAAAATAAATATTTCTTATGCGTTGTTAATCTACAGGTTACACGAGACTTTTTTTTATTGTGTTTATATAGAGCACTTTGAAATTCAGCACTAAAAAATTATGTATTTATTTTAGCACGTAGATAATGGGTCTCAAGAACTTTTTTCAGCAAAGGGCGCAGTTATCTCAACAAGTCTCCTTAAATTTAATGGATAAATAGCTTTATTTTTTCGTTTTGTTACAAAAACATTCTCTGTTTGCGTTTTCAATATATTTAACTGAAGATGTTATTTATACCGCTTATACATGTTGAGCATTCTGTTAGGGACTTGTATGCAAATAATATGGTAATATTCTTATGTCGTGATCTTTCTGGTTCAGACAATGTTTGTTCTATGGTGTGTTTGTATTGTTCTTTTAAAAACATTTTACGTCGGCGATACTTTTCTCATATTCTCTTGGTTTGTTTGACGAAATTGCGCTAAGTTGACTTGATTAATAAAATATCCAAATCTTTTAAGAATGAAATTACAGCTTTCTGCATTCATAAACACATTGCTCATTGTTCTCTACGAGCGAACACTTGCAAGTTGCTATGAGACCAAGGACCAAGCCGTTGCCATGGTTTTTGCATCACGACACGTAACGAAGGCTCAGCTCTCCTTTTGTTTTTTCATGATGCACGCGTGCTGTCCAAATACGTTTACAAAGAAAGTGTGAAAGAATAAATCTATATATAGTTGTGTAGGTCTGTCCTCGCTTAGCCTGCATTGTTTTGGCATTGTTTTCATTGAAAGAAGCTTTTAATTGCTGTGTTTTCGATTTTGAAAGCGATGAAACATCGGCGGATTGCGGAAATAATACTTTCTGGTGATGACACGAGGAACAATCTTTTTTATAAGATTATGAAAGTCATTTTTTGTTGAAGAAAAAGTTCACAAAAACTCTGGTGATGTCGGATCCATTGGTACACCTGGAAGTGGCCAGCCGAAATATTATGATTATAAAAGTGGTTTCGCTTTTTTAATGTTATAATCTTATTTTTTGGGGCCGAGGCTTAATATTCTTAAATATTTTGGGATATTACCCTCAAATCCTCTTAATATTACCAAATGTGTGTTGTGTGCATTGTATGTTTATGTAGAAAAATACGAGCTTTGATATTTGATATACAAGTGTAGACAGACTGAAAGAGAAAATCATGCCGTCCTGTAAATTGTTCTTTTAGAATTTCCGTCTATTTTACTTTAGTTGCAACCAGTGTTGCATTACCGACTATTATTTACCGATTCCACGATTTTGTGGTGTAAAGTAGCAAAATAATGTTCTTATCCATTCCTCAGCTTCGGAAATGTTTAGCATATTCTTAAATTTTAGCCGATTTTGAGCCCTATATTTTTATAAGAAAAAAAAGCTCTTATAAAACCGTCTTTGAATTATTCAAAATAATCGTGTTATTTCTCAGCTTTAAATGAACATATGTTACCCAACCGTTCAACTGCATTTAAAAATAAAAGAAATGTCATTGATAAGGTTTACCCGAGTGGCAGATGCTAAAAGTACCAGTTTGCATCGCATCTCGTGACGAGGAAGTTCTGTTCAGCACAAACACAAAAAAAGTGAGAAACCTTGGCTTTGTTAGACGTGACCAAACTAATTTATGTCTCATGCAAGAAAATGTTTTATTGAGTTTTGCAACACTACAAAGGCATTTTCGCAAAAACAGGACGCACCAGTTGAGCCTTTCAAAACGGTTTCTAGAAAAGCACAGTATTTGCTATCTCAATCGACAATGTGCCAGGCAAAAAAAAAGAGAATAATCGTCAGCTTCTTTCTAACACAATTTAAGTGTAGTTGTTAACTGCTTTCAACTCAAACTAATCCGAAAGGGTCCCTCACAGTCACTGAGTTGTTGAGTCACATATGCATTAAGATTTTATATTTACTCCTCGAAGAGCCAGATTCCTTGTCAGCAAAAGGTAGGTAGATTAAATAATGTTTATCAATGACGATGTGTAAATGAGTTTGCAGCAATGCATAAACGTTATATCAAATAGGCTTTGTATACATACAGGAATGGTTGTATACATACAGGAAGGTTGCTCATCATTCAAAAACAGACAATCAATACATATATTAAGGCGTAGTAGTTACAATATTAAATTCAAAGAATTTATATCTTAACATCCAAACTCTTAGCCCGAGTTTCTTAACACAACATTTCAACTTTAGCCGAATAGATTATTGATGACGTAAATACTTGAAATGATTTTATAATTTTTCTATATGCGAAGCTTATAAAATAATCACGGTACTATTTTTAATCTTGTCACTACACCTAGGTTCATAGATGTTACTGTGCTGTTGTATGACTTGATTGAATTTATTCAGTACAACCAACGTGTTATATTAGCTAGTTTCTTTGTGTTATTCCGTAAGACAAGAGTGAACTCCATTGCTGAGTGTATGACCAGGGGCTTTGTTGAAACAGGCGTTGAGATATTTTTCCTGAAAAAGTGTGAAAAATAATATTTTATTTTT
>JAOBAY020101612.1:0-17385 GCA_025331085.2 Zoanthus sociatus | reverse complement strand
TAAACGCTGCTCAAATGCTGCATTAAAACTGTTCGTTTCCTCAAATTACAGGCGCTTTAAGAGCATAGTAGATCGGTCGTAGCAGCAGTCATTTTGTAAACTAGCTAAGTCGTATAGGCAGCGTTGAAACTATTCTTTAATGCAGCGTTCCTGTAGCGATATTTGCAGCATTATTGTGCTTTAAAAGCAGCGCTGCAACATCGTCACACGTTCGGTACAGGTTAGAACTTTAGGTTTATCCTGGAGAGTTGACAGGTACATGTATGTGTAACCCGTGCACTTCTGAAGCCAATATATTGTGCTTTACCCCTTTAAACTATCATAAAGATATTGAGTCTGATTGCTAGCCATAGACAGCTGTTTCAGCCTCTTTAGGCCTCAACAGCAGGACATACGTAGCTGACAGGCAGGCTCAGGTCAGGTTTCCAGGGTGAAAAAAGGTAATAACAAATAAAGTGCAATGCTTGTGGGATGTGGCTACAAAGATTAACTCAAGTGTAATTATTATATAATAGCTAACTTGAAACTACTTTGTGTGGCATTATGGCCACGTTGATAACTAGTGGATAACATGGCTCAGAAGAAGCCCTTTGATTTTATTAATTTTTCATCAGCTGCAAAGTTATCCTTTGTTTTTGCATTTTTAGTGTTTTGTTAGAAGACAAAAGAAATCAATTTGGTGATGAAAGCAACTCAACAGATGAAGATTCGACAGATAGTGATCTTGTTCTTGTTGGAGATGAATCACTTATGTCAATGGTTTGTGAGTTACTGGCAGTTCTAGATGTTTCTTAAAAAATTCTTGTTACTGCGGTAGTAGCCAAGTTTGAGAAATTGAGATCATACCACTATTCTTAACAACTACAGACTGTTTACAATACGATACAATACAATACAATACAATACAATATATATGTACAAGTTCTCCCCTCGGGGCTTTGCAGAACCTGTTTACAAGTATATACAGGGTCAGACAGTTGAGGGTCTTAGATAGTCCGCAACAGCGGCTGACATATATTGATAACCGTAAATGCCCTCAGTACTAGTGACGAAGACAGACCACAACACCGGGATCACTACCCTGCACTTTTCAACAAATGTGTGGGTTCTTTTAAGTCCCTCAATAGAGTGTCGAGAGACTGGACCTATGGACCAGGTTTAATGTCCTTATCCGAGAAGACGCGAAAGTCTAACTGTTTGCAGATGTTAGAGCAAAGGCAGCACTTTCTTCTCAATTATTTTAAGACCCTGAATGTTAGTCCGGCCAGGAATCGAACCTGAGCCTCCCACACAATAGACTGGCACCTTACCAATTAGGCTAACCAGGCAGCGGTTTATTATGGTTTATAAACACAAAGCTCATTGATCATGTGAGACATCCACATGACTGTGTACTGTAAAGCAAATAACTACTGGTTTACAATCCATGGCCTGGATATCCAGGAAGTTTTAGTCTCAAAGGAAAAATTTAGTCACAAATGCAACGGTATAGGTAGTCTAAACCTAACCCCTCTAATTTTTATACTTATCCAAGAGTAAACTGTTCAAAAACCATAACCTTCATTGCAGCACTCAATTTTCTGTATAGCCCATGTATGGCAGTGTCCCTCCACCCAGGCCCTTGGTACATGTTTTATCAACCTTGAATGCTGAGTCAGCTTAGGTGGAGAAGAAGGACTCATGACTATGTGCACAGTGTTCATACCCAAAGCCGTAACAGGCATGCTGTTGCGTGAATAGCGTGCCTATCTTTCTTCTAGGCACACTGTGATCATTCCCAGGCACGCTATGACCATGAACAAGAGGGTTCTTGCTAAATTATTGCATAGAAGGTAAAACACCAGAAATAGCAGGTAACTTTGGGATTTCATCTTTGAACAGACAAACATTCATTAGATAATTTCGGTAAATATTTCATTGAAACAGCCAGTAAAAATAACCAGTTACCAGCTCTTTAATAACAAGAACCCTGGGACAAGGAACGCTATGACCATGGGCAAGCCACGCTATCAGTAGACACAAGAATACACATCGTCCAGCAGACTGTTTAGGCTCACTGTGCATCACAGTTAGGAACGCATTGCACTAAAGCTATAACTAGTGTAAATCAGGGCATGAGGGTTTAATTTTGAATGACTGAGTGTTTGCTCTATCTCGATTTTTCTGTTACTCACAGATTGACCAAAATACAACAAGCATTTTTGAAAAATAGCTTTATACTACTATAACATAGTATTGGGAAGTTTTCACGCTACAAAGGGATTTTATGTCTGACATCTCAGGATTGAATAGAGCACATGTCAACAGTCCATGAAAATAGTGCGAAATTTGGGTGAAACACGAGCATTTGTCCAAAATAAATTTGTCTTCATGGTTAATATATTAATAAACTAAAGTCTTGATTGTTTTTTTTATTTCATGTATGAAAATCTGCTGAATGAATTGATTAAATTAACATACATGCCCAAACTGTATGTGAGTTGTTAATAGATTGAGCATTTTTAAAACATTAACTTTTTATCATACATTTGTAGTCTATGGGCCAGGTGGCTTAAAATGGTGAATCGTTACCACTCGGGGGGATGAAGGCCACCATATACCAAATTAAAGCTTATCATGTGTAGATTTCAAAAATATATGATGGCAATGTTGGCAAAGTAGCTTAAGGGTGTCACATGACCTTTTATTTTGCTTAATTAGCATAAATCTATAATATACTAAAATGTGGCTTTCATCAAGTAATTCTGTACATTCATGTAAAATAAAGCGGACATAGATAAAATACAATGCCTGTATGTATTTTGTCACTTTAATAATAGTCACGTGACAGTGACGTCACTTCCGGTTGCAGTAAAAATCTAAATTTTTGAGTTTTTTTCCTTTTTTTTTCTTTTTCTTTTACTTTTAGCTAAGCTAAATCCTTTACGAGCCTAGTGGCCCATGGAGCCAGCGCTTGTCTCCGGTTTCTGTAGTGTTAAGCGGATGAGAGTCTTTGACTGCCTTTGACTGGACGGGACACTAATCCATCGCAGGTTAGCTCCCAGCAGAGGCTGGTACTCATTTACCTACCCCGGAAGGATGGAAAGCTGAGTTGGCTTAGGCGGAAAAGAAGGTCACATAAATAGTCGAATCTCGGCAAACTGTCGGGATTGAACCTGGACCTTGTGGTTGGAAAGCAGAGATCTTACCAACTGCGCCAACCACGTCTGCCCAAATCCAACTGCGCCAAATCAACGTTCTTGATCTGATTGGTTTAGAAGAAAGCGCGCGAAGAATTTTGCCCTCCATGTCATAAGCATGTACATGTAATCGCATGGGGCCGAGTAAAATTAAGGATTAATTTCACTTGTGTTTTCAATTTTTTCCAAAATGGCCCGAGTTGCAGAGCGATAATAATGATAATAATTGTAATGAATATGTTTTCAGGTGAGCTACAGGAAGAGAGAGAAAAGCTTGAGACGATTATCAAAATGCAAAAGGAAATAGCAGCTTTACAACGCAACAGACAAAAAGAACACGACCATGCAGTCGACATTCTTTCAACATCATTAACTCTTATTAAAGAACTTGTCAACGAAAATGGCAAACTATCTGCTTTAAACGAAAGCAGATCTGTAACTCCAAACATTTCAATTAGTGCTCAGATTTCTGAACGAACAACACCTTTGCTCTCCGCTAGTCCAGACTCCTCATTTCCATGTTTTGCTAGTTTAGGGGAAGACATAAGATGTAAAGAAGATCTGAGGGAAGCGCTGAATGACTTGGTAAGATTTTCATTTTTAGAACAACGGCACCAAAAGAACGAATCTGAAACAACTTCAGGAGCTTCTTCCGACATGGAATCTGAATTTGAAATCGAAAACCAACCCTTCGCTGCAGAGGATGATGAATCTGTTGAAAATGATGATGACTCGGGTGCTGAATCAACTGGTTGTACAACTTTAACAGTTTCAAGAAGACAGCTTGATCGCGCCTTAACGCAAGAGCGGTTCAACCTAAGCAGAGTGTATTATACCGAGTACGAGGACTCGTTGAGAAAAGCATTGGCAAAGTTAAACAAAGCCAGGGAGCTGTCAAGTAGACAAATGCAAAATACCGAAAAAAATCTAATTAAGGGAATTGATGAGTTAATAGAAAGAGTCATTTTTGAAGCGAATCGCGACGAGGAAAAAAATAAAAATGAAAATAAAGAGATACTGTCTGAAAATATTGATAAAGTTAAAGGTTATGACCAAAAGTGCGAAATCCAAAATCAAATAACTCCTGCTAATTTACAGAGCCACACCAGAACACAAAGCCCATCAGATAACAGAGATCAGAAACAGCCACAGAAGAGTCAGGAAGAAGAAACCAACGTAACCATTAATACAACGACCGAGAGTGACATCAAGGAAGAATACGATGAAAATCCTTCACATGTAAACGAAGCATTATTATCGAAGAAAGATGAAGATTCCAAAAAGAGTAAAGAAAAGGTTCTTGCCGATCTCGGCGAATCTGGTAAAAACATTGAAGAAGAAACAGTAATGGACGATACGAAGGAAAGCGAAATGAAAACCGAAGAAAAAAAGCGAGAATTGCCTGTTGTAAGCGATGCATTAACGGTTGAAACACATGACATGTGCGATGTCAAAACTGCAAAAAATAATCCGAATGAAACAAATGTTTCTTCAGGAGAGGAGAAAGCTTTTGATAATGTGGAGAAAGATGTAGATTCTAAAAAAAGTACAGAAAACGAAAGTAGTGATCTGGGCGAACCTAGCAAAAGCAAAATAGAAATATTAGATCTTCAGCCCGAGGAAGAAACTTCAATGGACGATACTAAAGAAATTAAAGTGACAAGCGAAGAGGAAAAGTCGCCTGTTGTAAGCGATTCATTAACGGTTAAAACACATAACAAGTGCGATGACAAAACTGCAACAAATAATCCGAATGAAACAAATGTTTCTTCAGGAGAGGAGAAAGCTTTTGATAATGCGGAGAAAGATGTAGATTCTAAAAAGTGTACAGAAAAGGATCGTAAAGATTTCGGCGAACCTAGCAAAAGAATCGAGGAAGAAACATCAGTGGACGATACTAAGCAAAGTGAAACGAAAAGAAAAGAGGAAAAGTCGCCTGATACAAGTGATTCATCGGTTGAAACACATGACAAGTATGCTGACAAAATTGCATCAGATAATCCGAGTGAAACAAACGTTTCTTCAAGAGAGGAAAAAGCTTTTGATAATTTGAAGAAAGATAAAGATACTAAAGTGTGTACAGAAAAAGATCATAAAGATCTCGGCGAAGCTAGCAAAAGCAATGCAGAAATATTAGATCTTCAAACAGAGGCAGAAACTTCAATGGACGATACAAAGGAAAGTGAAATGAAAAGCGCAGATCAAAAGTCGCCTGTTGTAAGCGATTCATTAACGGTTGAAAAACATGACAAGAGTGATGACAAAACTGTAGCAGATAGTCCGAGTGAAACAAATGTTTCTTCAGAAGAGGAGAAAGCTTTTGGTAATGTGAAAAATGCTTCAGTAGATGAACCAAAAGTTGTGTCTGATGAAAATGGAAAAGGAAAAAGCCAACTAAAGGCAGCAAAACCAAAACATGAGGATCAAAAAGCACACAAAGCGAGTTTGGGTCGGCAAGTGCCTTTTATAGAAGAAACATCACAGAGTGGAGCAAATGACCAGAGAGCTATGGTAAGGCAGGATGTACAGAGCGATCCCAGTATTGCACCAATGGAGGAGAAATCAATCGAAGTAATGGACGATCTTACAAAGGATGACCCAGACGATATAAATAATGGAGTTGCCGAAAGGACAAACGGAGTAGAGGAAGCAATATCTAAAACAATTAATGAGCAGAAAAACCAAACAGAATTTGGAAAGCAGGGAAGCTCATTCCATGATCCTTCGGAGGAAGAGAAAGTTGTAGAAAGAAAACATCCTATTACAGAAAAATCATCACAGGATGGAACAAGCGACCAGGTAGCAACAGCAAAGCAGAGCGATAAACCCTCACCTAATGTTAAAATAGACGAAGAGGATACGGATAATAAGAAAACTACTCCAGGAAGCGAGCCAGACAGTACCGTAGATGGAGTTGGCGATAGAAAGAAGATAGAACAGGAACCAGTCACTATAAAGATGAATAAAAATGGTGATCTGGAGGGCGGATTGCAAATCCCTGCGAAATACAACAATTTTCCGGATGATAAAGATACGAAATGGGAAAAAAAGAGTTTGAATGAAAAAACGCCAGTTTCAGAAGAATCTTTACATTTAAAAGCAATCGACCAGCCAGTGGAAACAAAACCGAATGGAAAATGCACATTGAAAGAAGACGAATTAGTCAACATGAAAAAAGACATTTCCGAAAGTGAAGCGGTGGATGGTGTTAGCAATAATGCAGAAATGTTAGACGAACAACAAGTTAAATGTAAACCAGAATCAGGCTCTTCAGAAGATAAGAACGTAGCAGAAAAGGATGTCCAAAATAAAGCATTAGGCAAAGATAGTTCGGAAGAACATGTTGTTTCTGCAGGGAGTGCATTGCAAGATCAAAACGATTACCTAGTAGTACCAAACGAAAAGAAAAACGAAAAAGAAAAGGCTTCGGATAAAAAGAAAAATGATTTAAAAAGTGAACAAGAATTTGACGAAATGGCAAACCAAAAAACGTTAAAAGAAAAGGGAGATAAAAATCGATTGGGGAAATTAAATAGTTATTCATCACCAGCTTCAGAGGACAGGAATGTTGTAGGGCAAGATAACAGAGCAAATGAAAAGGAGATGCCTGCTGACGATAATGTATTAGAAGATGAAACAGATGAAATAGACCAGAAAAGATTACGCACAAAAAACGTCGCTCCAGAGGAAGATAAAGGTTTTGAGGACAGGAAAGATGGTTTTAAAGGTGAGGAGGTAGAAGAGCAGATGAACTTGACCAAGCTTAGCAATCTTGGAAGTTCTTTACCATTAGCTCCAGAAGACAAGAATGCTGCAGAAGGGGATGTTAAAGATGAAAATTTAAACAATGAAAATCTCGAGCTTTTAAAGGAACTAAGGGATGATTTAGAGGCTTCTTTTAAATATTTGCGTAACCTAGTTGGGAACAACTTTGTTGAGCAAATACCAGAACTGCAAGGAAAACGTGATGTTGAAGGAAAATCAAACAAGAACAAAAAACGTTTTGATGAAGATGAACTTGCTAAACTCCATCACGAGAAGGAAAGCGTGAGCGAGGAGTTGCAAACTGTAAACGAACAGTTGGCAAAACTTAAAGAATTTACTGATGACAAAATTACTCACGAGGTCAAAGAAGTTACAAAAAGAGAACTTGAGACCTTAAAAACAATCGAAAAGTTGGAAGAAGCCGTAAATAAGTTAGAGAATAAAGACACCATTGACTATTTGATTATAGAGAGAACAGAGTTGAAACATCAGCTGGACGATAGATGTGAACAAATTCTCGAAAAACAAGAAAGCTTAAGAGAGAATGGGGCATTGGAAAAAGGCATGTTAGGACAATTAATGCTTGAGGAAGATGAATTAAAGGAAAGAATCCAAGATAATGCGATATTGGTAAGGAAAATAGAGATAGAACTAGGTAAACTTTTGAGTGAAAAAGAAAGTGATATTTCCAGTTTTGAAGAAAATATATCTGAACTATCCGCCCAAGTTGAAGTTTTAAACAAAGTGATTAGTAAATTTGAAGAGTCGAGCACTGATATAGAACAAAATGGAAAGTTGATAAAGCTAACGAAACAAGAAGCCGATTTGCTTCCTCTGTCAGTGTCACAAGCAGTAAAAGAAAAACTTGCATTTGAGGAAAAAGCCATAGAAATCGATAAAAAGATAAAAGCCGCAGAGAAACAAGTAGAAAGATATGAACGAATGATACACAATCAAACTAAAAAATCTTTGCCTGTAAAACAGAGAATACAAAGACTTAAAAGCGTTCTGGAGAAAGTAAAAGCAGGAAATCAAATTTACAAGTCAGTGGACAAACCAAAAGAAAAAACTGCGAGCTACAAAGAGGAAGAAGAAGAAGAAGATATTAAAATAAACCAAGAAAAAGCGATCAAAGAAAAATTAGAAGAACTACACAATAAGATTGAATCTGAGAAAAGAAAAGGTTTAGCACTGACGACAAATGTGAACTTGGACGACCCAGTGTCTATCCTAGACGCTCGGCAAAAACTTCAGAAAGATGTTAATGATCTGGGAACTGAAATTTCAGAAATAACAAAAGTGGATGCTTGGGGTAAAAAAGAAGATTTATCGAGAATAGCAGATTTAATTGAAAAAAGAGAAATGTTGGCTGGTGAAATACAAAGTTTAGAAAAGCAAATCGAAAATATACGTGATACGGGAAACAAAGGTCTTGAAATGGAAACAGAATTTCAAACACTAGAAACGAATGAAATACTGGACCTTTTGAAACAAAAAGAGAAAATTGAAAATCGTATCAAAAGGATAGAAAGCCAAATGTTTGAAGAGCAAGACAATTTCTTAGATTCTTTAAAGCACAGAGATAAAGAAGACGTTTCTCCTGTTTCCAAGTCAACAACAAGCACATTTCTTGCCAAAATAAAGAAACTTAACTCTGATCTTAAAATAACAAAAGCCGAACTTGAAGACCTGGAGGATGGAGGTTGCGGCTTTAAAAACAATTTCCAGGAATTTGAGAGGAAAGCGATATCAAAAAAACTCCTGGAAAACGATCTTGAAGATCTTCACAAAAAACTGCATGAAGAGCCAATGCGATCCGCCAGAGCCCTTGCTAGTTTGATAGAGGAGAAAGAACAAGTTGAAGAAAAATTGGCACGTATTCTTGAAACGTTACAAAAGTCAAAACTGTCATTTGAAAATAAAATTAGAGTTGACAAGAAGCTGCTTTCTCAGATACCAGCCGATGTTGTGGCAGTACTTGATTTAAAAACAATGTATTTGGACAAAATGGAAGAAAATCAGGAGGATGATAGCAATTCAGAAATGGATGTTCTTCAAGATGAGTTAAACCGTGTTTGCAATAAGCTAAGAGATATTGAGATAGCTATGAAAGATAACGGTATGAAACTGTCAGATAACCACCTCAGTGGAGAAGAAGAGGCTGTTGCAGACTTAATAGAGTTAAAACAAGAAAAAGATTCACAAAAAAGGGACATCGAGGATCGTATTAAAAGACGTAACATCAATGACAAAATTTTGCAAGATCTGGATGAGGAAGTACGAGCAAAATTCAAAAAAGCAATGCTGCAAAATAAATTAAAGATTGCCTTAAACGATCGTACAAATGTAGACAAAGAAATCATAGAAGATTTAGAAAATACCAAAGAAGCTAGCTTCGATCCTGTTATATTTGAGAGATTGGAAGATTTAGATGCATTAATGAAGAAACAAAAAGATTTGGAAAGTAAAATTCAGTCGCTCAATGACATTAGATATTGCCTTTTCGAACAGAATAATCTACAACGACAGCTGCAAGGTATTCAAGAATCAGACCGCAGGGGAAGTCAAATTCATACTTCTCAAAATGAACTAGAAGGTTTACTCCAAATTGTAGCCGACATAAAAAGCAGGCAACAAAATCTAGACGAAAAATTGTTTGGTAAGTTGGAGGAACTTGAGAATCTTAAACAAGAGGAGAACGTTAATCGCAAGTGTATAAATGAGGTAGATTCAAAACTGAAGTTGATCAAAGAAGCTATGAAGTCGTTGATCGTTGATGTAGAAAAGGAGAAAGAACAGCAACTGACGACATTTGAAGAAAACGAAATGAAAAATTCAAATCTAATCAACGATGTTGAAAAACAACAACAATCGCTTTTCTTAGAACTCAGTCGAGTCAGTGAACTACTAAAACATCAAGAAGAAGCAAATGCAGAACAAATCGAAGAGGATGTTTATAGGTTGAAAGATCTCCTTAAAGAAAAACAAACTCTTAGAGCCTATCTTGATGAAATTGAAAGGCAGCTAGAAAAATTATCAGCTAAAACCTCTGCTAGCTCAGAGCAAGGGAAAAGCAGTTCAAGGTATGTATAAGAACCTCAAACGTTTTCTAAAAAATAGGTAACAAGATAAACTTTTTAAGGCTGATAAGTTTGAAAAATTACGAATTCTTTTATCTCAGTTTCAATTGAATTCAAAAACCGGCTATATTTTGTATAAGCTTCAATTCCGTAACTGAAATTTGGAGATTTGTTCCGAAATGCACATGGTTAGAGAATGAAAGTGATTTTATGTATACAAAAACGTTTTTAAAAGTTTTGTTAAAATTACAATAAATTTAGGGTTTGGAAGGTTTTATGCATATGCGTTCTACATCAACAGGTGCTTTGTTAAAATCAACGATTCGTAATAGGTGAGTATCAAAAGCATTTTTTTCATGGTCAAAGACTTATTGCTTAAGTGTTAATTAATTACAGGGATGAGGAGGTAAAGAGAATAAAGGAAGAAAGAAACAAGTTGGTGAAACAACTGCAAGAGCTAAAACATCAGAGAAAGAAACTGCAGGTGGAAATAGATAACGAAGAAATTCAACAAACGGTGGCCGAGTTGAATGAAGCTTCGAAAAAGCTGGAAGAGCGAGAAAGACATTTGAATGCAATCTTGTTTAAAGAGTTAGGTCCCGCAAAGATCAGTGAGCAGATATTACAGGAACCAACAGACGACGAAATACGATATTATAACAAAGTTTTGCAGAAATTAAGGATGCAGAATGGAACAATAATGGACATGTTAAGGGAAGAAGAAACCCTCAGAGAAGCATATGAGAACCAATTTAAGACTGCGAAACAAACCGTCGAACAATTCAAATCTAGGGCAGATGAAATCCTGTTTAATTTTCTAACAGTGGATGATTCAAAAGAAGAAATAGATGAGAGCCCTTGTAAAATCCCACAAGAAATAATTGACAATCTTAAAGACCAATCGACAGTTCTAGATGTTCTACAAGAGCAAACTAGAGATATCCAGACACTGCAGCAGCTCAACAGTACACTCAATAATGACTTAAATGACTTAGAAGAAACCCTTGGTGATGGTATGACAGATGAGATTCTTGACTCGTTTGTTTATGAAGCTGAAGAGGAACATAAGATGATAAATGATATTCTTGAAGATCAAAGAGAGAAGCTGGAAGGATTAAAATGTAGACTTGGTGATGGCCTCTTTGAATCCTTACTGCAGACTCAGGCAGAACGTAACGCTGGCGGTGACCAGCCTGTTTTCGAAATACAACTAGATGATGAGGATGGAACAGGAGACGACAGAGTAATTGAAAGCGAAATAATGTCTACGCAAAATAAGGGGAAAAACTTGCCTTACAATCTGTCTCCAAAAGTGACATGTGATAAAGAGATGACTATTGAAGATCTTCTTCAGTCATACGAAACAGAGCTTAATACTTTGAAACGCAGGCTTAGAGAAGGAAATGAAACGCAAGATACTCAATCCGGAGAAAATTCACGAGAATTAAATATTGTACATCAAAGCATTCCATTAGAAACAGCAGAAGCTGCGGAGGTTGTTCCCACAGAAAACGAATGCTTGAATACAAACATTGAGGAATCCCTAAAAGAGCTTGATTGTGCAAGGAAAAAACTTGAAATCTTAAACGAAAAAATTGGTCCAGAGTTACTGGTAGAAATCAGTAAAATGGAGACAGATAAAGATGAAGTATTTTCTGTTAGAGCAGTAGAGTCTATGGCTAAGGAAGGAAAACCCCTCTCAGAAATTCTTAATTTATATGAAGAAAAACTGGACAATTATGAAAAAGATTTAGACTGTGCAAGAACCTTGGAAGAACAAAGCGAAAGTGACAGTGATAAAAACGAATTGAATACGAAAGGTGGAAAGTTTGACATGACAGATGAGAACTGTAAATTGAAAGAACAAGGGAATCTTGCAAAACTAGTCGAAAAAATTGGAGAGGATTTGGCACAAAGACTTGTTGCTGGTGAAGAATACAATGGAACCAGTTGTTCCCTAAAAGCTTTAGAGCAGATGGACAAGGAAGGAAAAGCCTTGAGAGATATTATTCAAGAATATGAAGACGAACTGGCCGTTTTAGAGACTGAAAACAAAATGTTGCAAACAACTGCCGCAGCTGAAAAAGATGACAGAAAAGGTGTCAGCGAAATGATACGTGAATACGAGAACAAACTGACAGCGAATGAAAAGGAACGCGAAACGTTACAAGCTAACTATAACAAGCTTGTGGAAACTCTAGGGGAAGATTTAGCTAAAGCTCTTTCTGCTGTAGAAAATCCGCAAGATAAGGAACATCTTTTGAATGCTCTGCAAACAATGAGAGAAAATAAGAAAAACCTTTATGAAGTTGTTAAAGGTTATGAAGAAGAAATTGAGCAACTAAGAGCAAATAAAGAAACAGAATTGCAGACGATTTCCTCATCTGAAAAAGACGACGGAAAAGGTGTTGGCCAAATGATTATTGAATACGAGAACAAACTAACAGAGAATGAAAAGGAACGCGAAACGTTACAAGCTAACTATAACAAGCTTGTGGAAAGGTTAGGGGAAGAGTTAGCTAAAGCTCTTTCTGGAATTGAAAATGAGGAAGATAAGGAACATCTTTTGATTGCGCTGCAAACAATAAGAGAAAATAAAAAAAATCTTTATGAAGTTGTTAAAAGTTACGAAGAAGAAATTGAGCAACTAAGATCAAATATGGAAAAGGAAATGAACTCCAAAGCAGGTTTAGAAGAACAACATGAAAGTCAAGATTTGGCATGCAAAATTAATTTATTGTCAGAAACACTTGGTAAAGAGTTACTGGAAGACCTTCTAAGCCTTGCTGCAGAGGACAATAGTTTCTCAAACAGAGAATACAGCACAAAGGCAGTCAGACTTGTTGCCCAAGAGAAAAAATCTATGCTTGAAATCTTAAAATATTACGAAACTGAAAAACAAGAACTTATAGCAGAAAGTGAGAAGCTCAAAAAGGAACTGAACGATTATAGAAAACGCCATTTGCAAGAGTCGGACTTAGATGAAAAACTTCAAAGAAAAGAAGAGCAGAGGCAAGTGCTTGAGAAAAAAATAAACAAACTTGTCTCAATAATTGGTGAAGAATTGTGTCAGCAAATAATTGGCGAGAATGTAGAACGTCAAGATAAGTATGAGTTGATGATCCTTCAGCTTGCTGCTGAACAAGAAGTTCCGTTGGCTAAAGTGATTGCAGATTATGAAGTTGATATTCAAAGGTTGACAAGAGAAAATGAAACTCTTCGACAAGCCCTTGCCACCGAAAGTCCTGATATGTCATCTGTCATAGACACCATTAACGGTTATGAACAGGAACTTGCTCAACTGAGAAGTATGAACAAAAACCTTGAAAAGCTTGGAGAATGGGTAGGCATTGATTTGAAGGAAAGAATTCTACAGTTTGAAAATTATCAGCCAGTAAAACAAAACTCTGAGCTTTCTTCCAATTTGGCAGCTGTAATGAAAGATGAAGCCAAAACTTTGACTGAGGCAGTTGCGGAACCTGAGTCTGAGTTGATGCAAGATATAGAAGAAAGCGACATGAAAGAGAACGAGAAAGAAATTGAGTTTCTCACTAGGAAATCTGGCAGTGATTTACCGAACAAAACCGCGCGAAACCCACAAGAAAGTTGTAATAGCGATGAAAGCTGTATTTTGAAGGGAAAGGCACTTCAAAAAATGGAAGAAGAGCAAAAAACGCTAACTGATATACTAAACGATTATGAGGATGAAATAATACATCTTCATCTTCTGGCTGATGACTTTAAAACTGTGAAGACAAAAGCTGGGAAGGATTTGATAAATGATCTTTTAAAACTGAATTCCACTCAAAATGTTGAAGTTACGCCTTGTGTAAACGCATTATCGAAACTACAGCATAAAGTTAATAGCACACTTGAGGATGTGATTAGAGAATATGAAAGCGAAATTCAGTCGTTAGAGGAGAGCAAAAAGCAGTCTGAAAAATGGCTTTCAGAGGAGAAAGAAAAAACACAGAAACTTGAAAAAGATTTACAAAACCTACTGCAAGATATCGATGACCTAAAAACGGGCCAGCTCAAAACAGAAGATGCTTTTTCAGACGAAAAAGTTCAAAATGAGCACAGTCTGCTGCAACAAAATAAACTTCTTAAAGACGAACTTGAACAAGAAAAACATACTTCAAAAGCACTTTCAGAAAGCAAAGAAGAAATCATTAATGAATTAAAGACCGTTATAGCTGAAAACAAAAGGCTAAAAGAAGACAGAGAAAATAACAGCGATCTACTGCAGCAAAATACACGTCTTAAACATGAACTTGAACAAGAGAAAAAAGCGTTAAAAACACTCTTAGAGAGTAAAAATACTACAGAGATCGTCATTGGTGAAAACGATACGCTAAACGAAGAGAGAGAAAGGGAAAACAATCTACTACAAGAACATAAACGTCTTCAAAATAAATTTGAACGAGAAAAACAGACTTCAAAAACTTCTTTAGAGAGCAATGATGAAATATCTAGCGAATTAAAAGAAGATGAAAATAAAAAACCAGAAGAAGTAAAAGAAGGTAAACAAAACGAAAACGAGAACGATCTACTGCAGAAACATAAACGTCTTGTAGATGAACTCCAAAATGAAAAACAGTCTTCGAAAACACTTTCAAAGAGTAAAGATGAAATCTCCAAGAAATTAGAAACTGTTTTGTCTGAAAATAAAGAGTTGAAACAAGGTAGAAAAAACGAGAACGATCTACTACAAGAAATTAAACGTCTTCAAGACGAGCTTGAACAAGAAAAGCGAATATCCAAAGTGCTCTCGGAAAATAAAGATGAAGTCACAAATGAGTTAGAGACAATTTTAGTTGAAAAAAGAAGCTTAAAAGAAGGGGCAGAAAAAGTTGTAAAGGAAAAAGAGAAAAAAATAAGTGAACAAGAGGAAGATATTGAGTTTCTAAAAGCAGATAAAAATCAATTAGAAGATAAAGTGGGAAACCTTAAGAAGGAATTAGTGGAGAAAGACGAACAATTAAATGAAATGAATAAAAATTTAATGAATGCAAAAAGCAGAGAAATAGAAAATAGGGCTGAGCTTGAAGAACTTAAAAAAGATAAAGAGAATTATGAAATAAGGCTTTCAGAAAAGGATAGTATAAACAGAGACTTGGAAAAGAACGTCAATGATTTCCAGCAAGAGCTCAGTCATTTAAATGACTTATATGAACAATCTAAAGCTGAAATTGCAAAGCTAAAGGAGATAGCAGACGAAACTCGGTTATCGGAAAAACAGAAAAATGAGACACTGAAATGCCAGTTAGACGAAAGTGAAGAAATGCTAAGAAAAACAATAAAAAGTTACCAAGATCAATTTGCAACCTTAGAACGACAAAAAGAACAAAATGAAAATCAGTTTAATAAGAAAATATCAAGTCTTTCTGATAAGCTGGAACTAGAAAAAGAAACCTCAGAAAGGCAAAAGAAAAATGTCGAAGCTCTGAATCGAGAAAGAGAAAATTTCCAACTCGAATTTTCACAAGAAAAAGAACGTTTAAAGAATGAATTGGAGAGCAGCATTAGAGATTACACAGAAAGAGAAGAAAGGCTTCAAAAGGCTATTAAGGAGCTAGAAGAAAATTATGAAAAGGAAAAGAAAGAAATTGGTGCAGTGTTTCTGAAGGAAAAATCCTCTCTTCAAGATTCGTTTACAGAAAAACTCACTGCAAAAGACCAAGAATGTCGAAAAGCGCTAGACAAACTGAAAATTGAAATGGAGATAAACTTTGAAAAGGAGAAATTTGAACATTTTAAAACATTTGAAAGAGAAAAAGAAGATGCAATAATTAATATAACTAAAGAAGTTTCTGCTCAAAAATCTGAAATGGAAGCAGAGTTTCAAGCAATGCTGACGCTTATTACAAAAGAACACGAACGGGACATTGAAGCAATCGAGAACGATATAAAGTTAAATGCAGAAACATTTAAAGAAGAGAAACAACATATTGTTTCTGAAATGGAAAGCGAAAAAGCGAAGCTCATTGCTGACCACGATCAAGAAAAGGAGCTCCTTGAAAATACAGTTCAAAGTTTACTCAAAGAAATTGTGAAATTGAAACAGCAAAGGAAAGAACTTAGGAATGTCCACAGAAAAGAGAAAAGTGAGCTTGAAAAACTTTCCGAGCAAGAGAAGGCCGAAATGAAGGTTAATTTCGACAAATGTAAAGCAGATTTTCTAGAAAGGCTCAAGGAGGACTTTTCTTGTAACCTTTCTAATGAAGTTACCAAGCGCGAGGTTCTGATTGAAGATTTGAGAGAGGAGTTAAATTCAGCCGTTGTTAAAATTAAAAATTTAGAAATTCAGCTCACCAAAAATGTGGCTCAAAAAGAAATCTCAAACCAAATTACTATTTTAGAGACAGACCAGAAGGATGACGCTAAGAAACTCCGAGAGCGAATAGAACAAGAATACGAAGAAAAACTACAAAAGGAAAAGCGGAAATTTGAAGAAACAATGCAGAATCTTCGAAAAGAAATCTATACTCTGCAGGAAAAGAGGATGTTAATCCAAGATCGTGTTTATAATCAAGATTCCTCTAATAATGAACAGAAAGTGATTGAAAAAGTTATTGCCAATTACAAAAAGGAGCTTTTGAAAAAAATCGAAGACGAAATGTTGGAGAAAGTAACAAGAGAAAAACGACCTTTAGAAGAATCCATTGTTGAATTACAACAGGAAAACGAAGATCTTAAACAACAGAAATGGGACCTAAAAAGTCAGCTCAGAAAGGAAAAACTGAAAATGGAAGAGGAATTTGAGAAAGAAAGAGAAAATATAGAAAAGAGATTTGCTAAAGATAAGGAGGATTTGAAATCCAAATATGAATCTCGAGTGCAAAACGAACAAGCTAAAAGAGCAATGGCGGAGAAAGTAAATCGTGCTACTAGTCCAGGAAATTCTCTCGTAAGTACTTTCATGTATATTTAACAAATCCTTAACTTAAACTACTGTTGATCTGTAAAGGATATTCCCTAACAACAAGGGTCCATGGCCTGCGTAAAGCCCTATAGCACGTTACTAGACTGATAGGTTATACATATATTTTTTAATTGGATTGATTATGCAAATTAGCATAAGTCACGTTTTTTGATTGGCTGGATAAAAAAGAAAAATTATTACATTATGTACGAAGGAAAAGTTATAATATTCTAACTAATGGTCACGTTAATTTATTTTCAATCCGAATTGTTGGAAAATTAGAAACTTTGTTTTGAAACACAATAGCAAAAATACCGTGTAAATAACAATTGCTGGATTGCACCTGACCTCATGGCGGTCATGTTGGATGACACTTAACAAAAGAATTTTGATTATTTCTTTTGTTTTGGACTCCAACATGGCCGCTATGTCTATT
>JAOBAY020101511.1:0-17390 GCA_025331085.2 Zoanthus sociatus | reverse complement strand
CGTTTCCAGCGTGGTTAGTCCTTGTAGTGTAGTGGTCAACACGTCGGACTAGTAAACCGAAGATGTGGGGTTCGATTACCGCCAAGGGCTTAAAAATTGTTTTCTCTTCTTCCATTCTGTATATACACACCGAACGCATTTAATATACTTTCATGTCATTTCAAAAATTTTGTTTAGTCACATGATCAAAAAATTCTATCATATTTTTTGGATCATAAAATTATGGCAAAAGCCAAAATCAGTTCAACTATAAGTTTTAAACATACAGATAAAGCAGTAAAATGTGTTTGATCAAAAAGATATTCCAAACGGATGTAGTAAAATAACTTGAGAGTTTTTAAGATTGGTATATATAGGAAGATGGCTGTCATACGATGTGTAAAATTGTGAGGTTTCGGTCGTGTTCTGTGATCGACTCTGTTCTGCAGGCGAACGTAATTGCCTGCTTTTTGTTTTTTACGTATTGGTTGAGGTCACATGAGAAATGCACAATAAAACCTGTCCCAAAACCCATTAAAAATATTTTGAAAATACTTTCACAATTTCGAGTTTTTCCGGAACGTCTTTTCACTTTCAAAAGCTGTAAAAAAAGTCTTAGCCAAATTACGTGTTTACAAATTACAGGAAAAAGAAAGCATACAAGAAGAGTAAAGGGCTTGTTGCTTTTTTTGCAGCCAGTTAACCTTGAACGTGTAAAAGGAAGGGGGAGATCAAATCTACTCAGTTTTTGTAAAATATTTCTTAAAGCGTTTTAGCGGGTTTTTTTAGCAAACAAAATCTTCACCATTCGTTTGTGAATAGTGGATTACCATTGCCCATAATTCTCTTTAACATTTTCATATCAGTCTCAAACTGTGCTTTTAAAATTTGTTATAAAATACAGCAGATATAACGCGCTTTCTGATTGGCTTATTCTGTTTTAACTCTCAATAAAACCACCGTGTGGCTTTTAGATTGCTTTCCACATGTCACAGACCGTGTAAATAGTTTACCGAAACTAGACATCAGTGATACAATGGAAAAGACAGATTTACCAAAATTTTCACTTAGGTTTGCATTTAAAATTGAGGAAGAGAATAAATCGGGAGCAAAAAAATGGACCGAAACTAACTACTTGCGAAAAGTCACGAAAAAGCAACAAAGTACAGCATGAAATGAGCAGTAATATATATTTCTATAGCTGCAAGTTCTTACATCATTTTTCATGGATTTAATTTATAACTTGCAAGAACTGGCATAAGTAAGGCTACTGGGTAGCCTCTTGTTTATTTAGCTTCGCTATTAATTTATGAAGAAAAATTGGCAAGGTAGCAATATCAGCTTGCGCCAAGAGACGTTTCCCGAAATTGATGATGTAATGCTCTGAATGGTATGAAAACGAGGCCAATAAGAAAAAAAATGGCTAATAAAGATTTGACAAGCATTATGTTAAAAATATAGACGACCATATTGAGAGAAAAGTAGAACAAAATGTCGAAAGTGAAATTAGAAAAGACTGGGGAAAAATCTTAAAAGATTTGTTGCATGGTTTTCACAATTCGTAAAATCGAACGTCACTAGGCAGCAAAGTGGGAAAAGTAACCCAATATTGAAGGCACACAGCGGTAATTAACGCTACTGCTTGATGTTGGTTTTTCCGGTCGCTTTTAATCACAGTATGCAAATTTGTTTGAAAGACTTTCCATGTCGATGAAAAGCAAAAAAAACAATTTTTCTTAATGGCCTCGTTTTCATACAATTCAAAGTATTACATCATCGATTTCGGGAAACGTTTATTAGTGTGAGTCCGAAAGTTACACTTCTTAAAAAGAGAACTTAAAATCAATAACAACATTTAATTGGTTTGTATGAGCAGATAGTTTTTCATGTTCGCGGATTGTCCTCAGATATGTTTTACTAGTGGCAGAATATTTATTCAACAAAAGCTTAAGGTTCTTAAAATGAGGTGACACACGGCGTTCAGGGAGAAACGAGTTACAGATTTGGGCCGACCTGTTAAAAAAAAGAGCGCTGAATAGTAGTTCGTTTTAGAGTTTGCAATGTTTGGGTCATGGGCAGATTTGGTTGGCTGGAAGGTTCTAAACGGGTAGAGAGAATGTTTTTGAAATTAGTACATGTCTGTTTATAGACTTGAAGAAGAATAGAATATCGAGGTATTCGTGCCAAAATGAGCCTTTTTTATAGGTTTTGCTGCACATACACGGAAGATTGAAAATGAACTTTGTTGCACAACGTTATATGCGTTCGGTTCGTTTTTAGCCACGATCCAAGCTGGCTAGGTATGGTGTTAACATCAAGGTTTCCGCTTGTTTCCTTGTGTTAAAAAAAGCTGCAAATTTGTACCAAACCACTCACATATGTTTGATCGTGCTTTTGAAAATGCCGTTCCACTTCTACTCCGAGTTACTGGCTCTTCATGTATCTTAGAGTTCGAATGACCTGTAAGTTGAAATTCATATGAGCCTAACACCCAAATTTTTTCGCTTTTATAAAAGCACAATTTCTGGAGTAGTTTGCCAGAAAACTGAACTGACACATAAAAAAAGGGCTGCAAATAACTCCACAATTTGCCTTTTATTATTTTAGCAAAAAAACTGTTTTGAAAATGATAATATGCATTAACCTATGGACAAATTATTTCGCAAATTCGATTTTTTTTTGCGAAAATGAAGCACACAAGTAAACACCCAATTTACGCACACGTTCTAAGCATTGACGAAAAAAAAGCTGAAAGAGTTGAACGCATGACCTCCTTAATAACGTTGAAGCGTTCTTACGAACTTAGTTGCGAAATGATCTGCTCTTTCAGTTGGAGCTTCATAGTTCAGTTGGTTAGAATGCTGCGCCAGTGTCGCGGAGGTCATAGGTTAAACTCCCGCGTCTGAATGAGGTCTGGCTAGTATCTGTAAAGACCAATGTACGAGATGATGTTGCGTTTGTTTAAATCTAGCTCGTACAGTTTTGTATAAATGCAAATGCGGTAACAATTTGCCTAATTAGGTTATTTTTTTACATTATAAAATAACGCCTGTCACAGATGTCTCTTGATTAAAGAAACATCGCCATCTTGTCAGAAATCTGCATATTTTCGTTTCCTGTATTCACCAACATGAAGCAAACCAACGTCAATGATGGGTAATCTGGTACTCAGTAAATCTGGAGAAGTTTGAATTCCATTGTAAAAAAAGAAACAGGAAAACCAGACCCAATTTTTTTCGCAAAGTGCTGTACAAAAAGCTTGAACTTCAAACCTGTTTGAAAAACAGGCCGAAAACTTTTGACGCTTGTCAAAAAGCCAGCCAAATCACTTGAGTTTATATTGTGATAAAGAACAACTTTTTCTAGCGTAAAAGCTCAAAAAATCATTTCGGCTCATATATTTAATGATTTGAATTTATTAAAGACTTGGCCGTTTTCAAGCCAACGGTTAATTTGTTTACGGTCGTGGCGTAAATCACATGATCGATTTTGAACAATCGCGCGCGGGGCTTTTGCAGTGAAAGAAGGTTGCATATTAAATGTATGTATGTATTTTATTGCAATTATTAGTATTACTATTTTTATTATTACTATTAAATTACTTAAAAAGCTACGAAGATCATTCATATAATACATGCATTAGTTATACTTATTATTATCTGCGCACAATTAATTTATACTTTTAGAAAGAGAAGAAAAGAACAACTATTTTCATTTCTTCTAGGACTCGGGTTCTGATTTTAGTGAGCCCGTTGTTTGTTGCTACTGCGGTTATGCTCCCTAACTGCTCGGTTTACTGCTTTCATTGGGTGGCATTTCGTTTCCTGTGTCATCTTCGTCACTTTTCCCAAGGCACTTAATAATGTTTGCAAAGGCTTGTTTAAAGCGTGGGTTGAGGATTCCATACACGAAAGGATTAGCCAGAGAGCTACAGAACATGAAGTAGATAGCAACTATTTCAAAACCTCTACTCAGCTCTCCGCCACCCATTTCTGTTAATCCCACAATGCAAATGGGTGTCCAGCAGACAAGGAAAACACATACAATGACAAAGGACGTTAGAAGAACTTTGTTTTGAGATCTGTTGCGAGCAATCTGAGCCGTTCGATGAATCGACGCTACATCTCGTGACTGATAATGGCTCTCCATTCTCAAGTTATTCGCCCGTACAAGTCTGTAAATTTGAATATATGCGTAGAAAATCAAGATGGTGGGTATGACTATCACACCTAGCAGCAACACCATGATGTATGACGCGTATTTAAGTTTCCAGGAGATGGTACACGTGGCAAACTTTTCAACAAATTCCAATCCACCCCATCCGTACGCGGGAGGCGTTGTCACAAGAGCAGCGAAAATCCATACACCAAGGCAGAAAATACGTGCGGTTCTTCGGCTTTTAAACACCTTGGTGTAAAGATGGCGCTTGACAATTTTTAAGTATCTATAAAGAGAGATGATTCCCAGAGTTAAAAGTGATGCTGCGCCGAACGTTAACATAGTTGCGGCGGTCAATTGGCACATCACGCGGCCGAGGACCCATCGCCCGTGATTCAGAGTTGCAATCCAGACTGGCATGTGAAGGAGCGCCATGCAAATATCAGTAACGGCAAGATTTTCAATTAACATGTTAGTTACTGTGTTCAGTTTACGGTAACTGTGAATGGCGTAAATCACAAAAACATTCCCAGCAACTGACAAAAGAAGAATTACAATAGCAAAGAAAACCTCAAATCCAACTTGTGCCGAACTTCGTTGAGAAAGAAAATAGCTGTCAAATGTTTCGGTTCCATTTTCTCCCATATCTGGCGCCCGCAGTTGTTTTTTAGTCAGCAAAGAAACCTGTAGAAAGAGAAAGCGAGTGAGAAACGTTCATATGAAACATTGTCCGAGTTGGTAAACCTGGTGATTGGATAACTAAAAGGTGTAAATTTGTACTCAAATTGTACAACACTAATTACTAAAAGTGGTGTTTCTGTATATTGAAACTTCGCTAAGTTTTTAAACGGCAAAACTTTGTTGCAAGTAAAAAAAATCGAAAAAATTTCAAAGATTTAAACTTACAAAACTGCTAATGAGTTTAATAACATAACTATAAAAATCACTAAGTAGTCTTGAAAGTTAACTCAATGTACCGACTCTTTACCAGCAAAAAGAAGTAATAAAAGTTTAAATCAACATTTATTGCCGAGAATCGACAGCTGGTGATAAATATTATAACTACTGCCAAATAATCATTGTCAGCCCATGTTTTAACACGTCAAGTCGGCCCACTCTATCAGTTAATTGCATATTAATTTTGCTTAAAAGTTTCGATTTTGAAAGGATAAATCATGTCAGGATAGACATTTTTTGTTAATATGCCCTAAATACATTTATGAGAATTAGAATAAAGCTTAAATAGGTCCAAAACATTTGTTGCCACGGTAACCAAAAACAACAGTTTAAGTTTAATAAATTTACCTATAACAAGTGAAATTTAACTTTTCTTACAAAGACAACATTGTGTTTGTTTTTTTCCTTGACATAAACGGTTGAAAAACAATTGTTTTCGTTTCAGAAAAAAATGAAGACACCGAGGTTAATTGCCGATCAGAGTTTCTAACAAGAACGACAGTACGATGTTTTGGTTAACAAAAAGTGAACTACGCGGCTATAGATTAAGAAGTCTTTACTTTTTCGCTGTGCTGTGTATAACAAGATTAAAAGTAGGATCTGATCTTTGGCATTTTCGATCTCAGTATAAAAACAACCTTTGATTACTTGAATTTTTATATTATTTATTTTTGAAGTTGTCATCAAGTGTGTTTTATTAAGATTTTTTTTCAATATTTTTGTCGGTAACTTAAAAGTTCTTTTTTTCCGATGTAAGCAATGTAATGAAAAGAGCTGTCGTTTTATACAACATCCAAGTTCGATCATCTTTTCTCGCACAAAATAAAGTCGCACCAACAATTAACATGATTCGGGAAGATTAGAGCTCTAAGTATTTATTCACCAACTCAATAATATATTTTGATTTAGAAATAAGAGGCAACGACAATTAACAAGATTCGGGGAGATTCGAGCTCCAAGTATTTATTCACCAACTCAATGATATATTTCGATCTAGCGATAAGAAGCAACGACAACTAACTGGATTCGGGGATCCTACGTATTTATTTACCAACTCAATGATATATTTTGATTTAGGGATTAGAGGTAAAAGAAGACTGAAAAATATAGAGAATGCAAAAAAAAAAAAAAAAAAGAATTAATTGAAATGTTTACTGAAAAGTAACACGTGAGTTAGAGTGTGTTCGGTCGGTAGGTTTAGTAAGCATTTTGCAGTTTCTCCATGTTTTCAAAAGGCGGTGCTATAATGCTGGTTTACAAAAACGAGTGATATATTTATTCGTTTAACATAAAAAGCCAAAACTGCCAATAATTTTGCTGAATATAAAAAATGAATCTCTGACACCTCATGGTGATTAGATTTTGGGTACCGTTATTACTGTCAACTATTAATGAATAGATTTAAGACCAAGAACGAGAGAAATATATAAAGTTAAAACGGAAATTTTGAACATGGTTCGACATAATCAACATAAGGTTCGTTCTAATGATAGTTTCATATTGAGCAAAGCAGGTATATTGTGCAAAAGGTAGAACTGAAACTTGGAATCCAAAGTGCAGGAAACATGTAAATCAAAATTGTCTTTCATAACCTTTGAATATTATCTAACAAGCTCAAAATATAGAAATATTGAAAAGGGTTTCATGTCAGTTGGTGTAACAACCAGAGTAGGACGTTAAGTATAGAACAGATGTAGAGCTCAATAGCTATAGATTTAGAACCAATTTGTTTGTTGCCGAGAAAGAAAACAGAAATAGTCAACTTTTGTTACCTTAAATCTACCCTATACTATCTTCTTCGTATCAGTTTGGCTCCACGAGGCAACCACCATCTACTCAAACAGATCTAAAGACTAAAGTTCGCAGCGTTTTAAAAATATATGAGCGCAGCAGCCGGCGAATTTTCCCGCCTATTCACATAAATCTGCCGACTATTTTCAGATTGCGAAATAACTCAGATCAAGCGAATAAAAAGAGAAATAATCAGCTGTTTTGCCTTCCACTCCAGCGCTTTCACCATCTACTTTAAGTCTATTGAAAACCCTGAAATAGTAATTTAAACTGTGTCCGTCAATCAATTATATTTCAGGCCATTTATGTGAATTCTTTGTTGTGAAGGTTTATGTTTTTCATAAACTTAAATACACTGACAACTCAATTTCTTTGCTTATTGAAATGTCAAATATTGTCTTAACTTTGAGAAAAATAACCTCCGTTTCCTTTGATGTTAATAATAACTTCAAATCATTTCATAATTGTAATTCTCTTTTGTAAGATGTTTCAGCACCAAAGAGATTTGAAGTAATCTTCTTACCCTACTGAATTGGTTTAAATAGCTCTTCAAAAGATTCTTTTAAACGTTCTCCCTGATTTTAATTAGACTGCCAGGAAAATCTTTCAAACACTTTCTGCTTTAAAAAGACACACATCATGTAAAATACATAACTGACCGATTAAGAAACTCCTAACTCTCATTGTTAGGGAGCTAAGCTACTGTCTAAAGCTTTATGAGCCAAGAGGCCCCTGGCGCTGGCGTTTATCTCCGGTTTCTGTAGTGTTCAATGGATGAGAGTCTGACTCTCCCTGGACGGGACACTAATCAGGTTAGCTACCAGCAAACACTGGTACTCATTTGCCTACCCCGGAAGGAAGGAAAGCTAAGTTGGTCAACGAGGCAGACGTCTTCAGAATCGTCGCACCACGCCAGGCCGTGATGACACCCCCTGTTGGCGACGGCAAAATTATACTCGTACTGATTTCAACACCTGTTTTCAACAGCGTTTGGTTTTTAAGAGCAAATGCCCTTGTTGAAAGAAACTGCGTAGCCCTGATAGTTATAATGGTGAGTTGTTTTCCAACAAATTGTGGCTCAGTATAATATACGTGATTTTTTTTATTACCGGTATCATACCAAAAAAGACTTGGAGACATTCAATAAAAAAAATATTTTACTAACTGTGATCATGATATGAAAACCAATCAAAAATGCTCTTATTCTATATTTTATCAACAAGTGAGCTTAAAACAAAATGGTAAAAGCATGAAAAAATATTCGGAATAATAAACTTACTTCTTATAGATGATCAAAATCTGACATTTCTTGTCCAGATAAAGCCGAAATACCAACTCTTTTACTGCGCTCGTTTCAGGCAAGAATGAGACTTGATTGATTGACGACCATGCACTGTGGTAGTCACTCATTCATATTTCCGTTCGGCTTTCGTCCCGTTCCTATCGTTGGATCTTAATGTTCCAAATAAGAAGTTATTGATGATTCGGCCATTTAAAAGCTATGTGTTAGCGCATAAGAACATATGTCTTGTAAATAAATGATCGGTCGTGGAGGTATCAATAGATACGTCCAAATCACGTGATATCGATTTTGACCCCAATCATGCACGCCGATTTTTTACAGTAAACGAAGGCTGCATATTAGTCTCATGTAATGTAGAGTTGCAAAACAACACAACAGAAAGAAATACTTTATTTAACGTCAATTGCGAAGGAAGTGGTTGCCCACATTCTTCCTGGCCAGAGGCCAATGTTTAATCGCCGGTTCGACGGTTCAGATCTTGGCATAAAAGTCGAATTTGCAAAGGGAGTACCCGGAGAAAACCCTCGGAGTCAGATAGAGATCGACAAGTCTCAGATCATATGCGTTGCATTGCATTGTATACCAAAAAATCCTTGTGACTTCCATAATGATTTTTTTTCACCGTAAATTCTTGCTCAAATGCATGTGTATTGTATACTATCACAATTAAATTCACTTTGCTTGTAGGTGATAGAGTCATCGGATGATGCCGAACGTTGCAAGAAGTTGTTCCCGGTTGTATTTCTTTACTTATTGATTATAATTCAAAGGCAAAACTTAATAAATAAACATCGCAAAAGTTTAAACATCGAAAATGTCTCTGTTCTGCTGACTATTACTTATCAACTAGGAATAAGAGCTGGTTTTGAATGAAATAACAATTTATAATTATAGCAACGCTGTCAGACACGCAGCCAGCAACTTTTGCGGAGGAGGGGAGGGGTAATGGGAGCTTTGTATGATGCATTTGGTTTTACGCTGTTCTTGTGAATATTGAAAGGTTGTTGGTTCATTTTTTACAATAATCTGTAGTGGGATCAATCATTATTATCATTACTAGTAACTCTTATTAATAGAGTGAACCATTCGAGGGAAAATTGATGCGGAATGTTCCGCAAACGGTAATAGTGCTTGATGGAAATACATTATATTGAGTAAAATATACTCAAGCAGAGATAAACAGTTTTCTTGAACATAACTTTGGTCGATCGGATGTTGCATGACGAGTGATACTCGTTAAGTGGTTGAAAGTCACTTATAAGTGACTCTTCACGAATATAATATTAGTCCTGAAAAAATTTCGATATTGAAACCCTGCCTTTCAAATGATCTTGGCTCTGAATTAACTTTTCCATTATCCCACAAGATATTTTGGGTGAAGTAAATTAGTATTTTAAATCCAATATACATTTTCAAGTGACAAATGTATTTTGCATCAGTTGTGCAGTTTATCGAACAAGACGTTTTATACACTTTTAGTTTAAGACGATTCAAAATGAGAAAAAACTAGACGCATAGCAGCGTAAACTCTTACTCCCAATCTCTGTAGTGCAATGGAAAATCGGCGAACCTGTAAAGTTAAGATAAATGCATTTCTTGAAAGATAGAAGGTTTAGAAATTGAGATTCGAAACCTCACGTTTAACCAGCTCGTTAGGTTTCATAAAATGCATGGGACTGCGAACATGCACGCCTTTGTAGGCGAGCGAAATTTAATATATATTACTGCATGTATAATTCATTTCAACCGTCATTTCGTCAGTAAAAACTGACGAACTTCTTTTCTAAAGCCTTTCTTTTGAGAATTGGAAATGCGTACTTTCAAAGTGAAAAGGTTTTTACATTCTCTACACAGTACAGTCTAATTTCATACGGTAGCGATAATGACGATATTCAAAATTTTAAACCCGTAATCATTTTTATTACTATAGAAAACAAGCTGTAATTTTTGTACGGTTTAGATCTTTGTAAAAAAATTGGAATGAAAAAAAAACTACAATAAATTCTAAAACTCATGTGATCTAAATAAAATAATTCGTAAATTTTAACATAGCATCACTTTAATTCCGACTTGTTTCGAAAACACTAGACATTTCTTAAGGCTTGATTTACCGCAGAGGGTGTGTGGGTGGGTTTTTTTGCATGTTCAGCATTCTAGCTATCGGAATATTCTTGTTTACGCTGAGCTACAACAGCTTGGAAATTTCAGCCATTGCTGTACTCATAAGGTTCATTGTACACTTCACTCATGCGCTGTGGCTGAACTGCGTTTGTGTAGCGCAGAAAAATGAATAAATAACGAAACCATTATATGATTCGGAAGTCCGAGTAAAAGCAAGGATTCAGATTACGATCAACATTTTTCTCAAATGAGGCCCCGCGGAACGCCTAAAAAAGTGAGGAAAAGACGGGGGGGGGAGGTGGGAAAGAGCAATCGATTTCTTAGAGGTCAGGGAGGCATGCTCCTGAATCAATAAGGATTCATTAAAGTTCTAAAACGTAGAGTAAAGTTCTATCTTTTTACCTGCGCAGTTCATTATTCCTCGCCCTGAGAAAGTTAGTTTATTCAGGAAGACGCACAACACAATACAGTGCAAATGGAAATAGACTGAATGTTTGAAAACGCATTAATATCCAGGATCTGTCAGCCACAGAATTGAAAAACTACAACTCATCAGTGAACTAATACAAATAAAAGTTCGAAAAAAAGCAAGTAAAAACCACGGACAGCTGCTTCGTCCTTTTTGGGGCTGGTCAGTACTGTGTATTGTGCAAAAGAAGAAACAGTTAGGGTGAAAATCAATGGTTCACTGCTGCCCGAATCAATCAAATATCATTTTATTCACATTTATTCAAATGGAGATAGTATGCATGCCCAATTACTTACAGAAAGATTTATCAGTCGTACAGGATGCTCAAGATATTTCAAGTAGAGGAAAGAAACCGTGCACCTTCATTTTAGTACTTAACTAGGCATCGCAAAGTTTCAAAACGGAGAATGTAAATCATGTTTTGTTTTCTCTCTATTTTCCTGAAAGTGCCGGAAGAAATTAGTAAACATCTATTCACCGACATTGAGGTTATTATAATTAGTATTATAACAGGCAGCAAATTTACCAAAAAATACAATTTTTAAATATTGTACGGCGTGATGCAATTTTCTTCGTATAGAATGTTCTTCCTACTATTACTTACCATGATCAGCTGATATGATTTAGAAATTTCAGAAACTGACGAGAAAAGCGTACTTTAAAAGCTGGCTATTTAACACAACGTGACTCCTATTCTATTCGCATGTCACCGGCATCCGATCGTTAAGCAGGTATAAAAGGCGTTTCGTTAAGCCTAGATAAGTTTAGTTGGAGCTTCTGTATGAAATTTGTATACGAACACTATCGATACGCTTTGAAATAGTCGTTGGGAATGATATAAAAATACATTTTAGTTACCTTATATATCTCGTTTAAATATACAATTTTATATATTTGAACAAGCCGAAATAAATCAGATCTTAAAGCAATACTGAGCTGACAATTCTACAGTTAAATTTCGCTTGGTTTGTTTCACAAGAACATTTGGCGAACTGCAAAAACAACTAAAAACTCCCAGTTACTTTGCTATATTTCATAAACAGCATAATTTCTGTCACGTTTATACTTTAAAGCGTCCAGTATCACTGAATGAGTCCAACACATAATTTCCGGAAATCTGCAAACAATCATTTTCATGAATTATGTTTGCTAGAAAGTGTAAAAACATTTATTTGTCATAGATTTAGTTTTGATTTGCACAGACAAGGAAACTAGTAAAACAGTAACAGAGGTTTGCTTCTAAAAAAAAGCGAGTTAGTAACGACTCAGGCTGCTTCAGATGGACGACGAATTATAAATTAAGCATAAACCGCATACCGCTAACAAGACCGAGCATTTCTTCCAATATTTAAACTGAATGAATTGATGTCAAATTTTTCCAATTACACTTTCCAGAGCTTGAATAAATAAAATAGAGGAGAAAACGCGTATTTGTAATTCCGAAAAAAAAAATTATTGTAACTACGATTAAAAGATCTTCCGTACATAAGAACTTCAACTGAAATTTTTAGGGGGATTTGGCATCAACATCCATTGATTGAATTTCTTTATTGAGCTCTACCATTACTTTACAAAAAAAAAATAGAAATATTTTGGCAGGGTTACCACAACAACCTGCATCAATTCAAAGATTTAGGGTTTATTTATCAGGGAGAAAGATATTTAACAAACTGTTGTGTTATCTTTAAGGATAAAAACGGCTAGTTAAGGCTGATGCAAGTTTAAAATCACATTTTACGCTCAGGAAGCTAAGTTTTGTTAAAAAAGATGTTTTCTTTAAGTATGTCAAAATTTTACTGACTTACCTTAAATCGAATAAATAATCTGAGATCCTGTAGCGAACAGCAAAGTTTCAGTCATTTCAAACTTCCATCAACACTTGCATATTATGACTTTTTAGAAAGTTCCTGTTTATCTTAAATAACTGTACACTATCCAAGCACAACAGGTGACTCCAATATCGTGACGTTTCTACTAGCATCGAGTAGCATTTTGATTGCTTTTGCATTAAAATGATTATAAAATTGGCATGGACATGAATTTGCCGTGAAAAATATTATTTCATTATTTCAGTTTGAATAGTAAAAATGTACAACTAGAAGTTTATTAAATGGTATTCCAACAAGATCATACAAACAAACAAAATCTAAAACAACAGCAACAAAAAATAGACTACAAACAAAAAGAAGAAAACGCCGAGAAATTGCGTATCCACATACCAATCAAATATCTCCTTGGAATCAAATTTTTATCAAAACTCCTTTTGAAATTTTATTTTTCTTTCCTTTGCGCATGCACATACGTGTCGAAAAGTAGTGGATGTTTTTAAAAACATTCAACGAAAAATATGACGTCAAAATAGGAGTGGTATGCCGACAGTACCCGGTCACGAATCAATTAAATTTCCATGCGTAAACCTATATCATAGCAAGTGGGCACGAAACTATTCTACCTGATGCGTATGCCAAAACACTGAATTTACTCGATAGGTGTTGCACGTAGTTTCTTTGTAGAAGATAATTAGTAATATCAATTATTGATCATATCAATAACTGATAAAATATTGATAATAACTGATATATTATTAATATTAATAACTGATATCAGTTTGTAGGTCTTTCTCGAAAATTCTAGTGAAAATAGCTCCAAGCAATTCTCGTTTTACCCCAAATAAACTACTGAAACGCTGTGTTAAAAACCCTTGTTTTTTAGATTTTTATAACCAAAACAACTCTTTTAATACACCGGGACATGTTTCGATGTTACTTAACACCATCTACAGCCATATGAATTAACATTACAAAGTGAGTGAATATAATTATACTGATACTATTTTTAAAAAAAAAATCAGTCACTAACGAGCAAACTTTAAACTAACCAATAAGATGATAACAAGTTAAAAGATAAAAATAACAAGGTAGGTAATAAAACGACAAATTGAAACAAGAAACTAAAAATTAAGATTAAGCTAACATGTTCGATTTGTTCGTTTAACTCGACTTTCATCCGTTCGATGTAGTAGCCCTCATCTTTAACTGAAAATAACCTTGAGCAGAGCCCAATAACTTAAAACAGCATAAATCGCATTTGTCATTACCGTTCTTTGAACTGGCGAGATGTTTTTTTGCGAGTAAAAAATACAGTCCTAGGCATCATTAGAACCAACAGCTGACTGCCTTTTCAGGCACATCAACATCGCATACATAATAAAATAGACTTTTTTAAGCGTTCGTGGAAAATGCAAAATAACAATAACTAAAAACAAATTGACGATTCTGTACAAAAAAAGTAGCCTGGATTTAAGTAAGGCACACACGGGCAAAAAAAACAAAAAGACAAGTAAACAAGGCACTTTAAAGGGGTATAGGACCCTAGAAATATAAGAAAACAAGACACTGGAGGCAGAAGGGTGGATGTTTTAAATTCTATTTCCACAAAAAAAAATAATGGGAGACTGGGTATGGCATACATGTATGATGACACATAACACCCAATCATGTGACTTTGCCCGCCATAATCTAGTCAACTTAGTAAACGGAACTGTATATTGGCACTGTGAATCTGACAAATTTGTTGGCCTGCTCATTTCGATCGGCTGACTGTTTGTCATCCATGGACAAGAAACCGCTGTAGCAAATGCGCTTGGTCTCACCAGCTGTACTCTGTATTTTTACAAGTTTGACTAAATGAAAAAGGCATCTGAATGCTTTTTTACGCAGGCTGGTAGCATGGTCTGAGACTTATAAAGAAACTCAAAATTTGATGGAGAGGGACTCTCCCGCGTGAAAATATTTGGATTTTTCTGTCATGCAATGTAGCAGATTTGTCAAGTATGGAAGTTTCAGCAAAAGTGCTAGCAGAAATGGAGTGTGTGCAGCGTGGATTTGATAGATATTTCAAAACAAATGGCATATTAAGAAAGGAGAGGAATTGTGTGATAATTTCCGTACTAAGCCGTACTTATTTATGAATATAGTTTCATCGCGTATATTACTACAGAAGTTTGGATCTGGGTAAAGTTTATAGTTTGTATGATTATACGTATAAACAATTGTACTCCCCAATACGGAAATTTTACGGGAGTTGTTTCGCAAGATTTTTTGTTTGTTGATGAAAGATTAAAACGTGAAATAAGTCTTGAGAGAGCTCTTTATTTTAGGTGTTTTTTTATATTTTGTTGCTCGATTTTTCGCCGAATCAACATATTGTGAATTTTTAGCTCCATAAGTCTTGTCAATGGCCAAAGTTTTGGCTCATTTCTTATTTTCTTTTACTATTTTCACATCTCATAAATACTTTACAACCAATAAATTTTGAAAAAAGAAGAAAAAGTTAACTATAGCGGTTTTTTTTAGGCATACTGGTTTTGTAGCCCACATGAACTATGCCAATGGTCCCACAGTGCCCCTTCTCTCAAACTGCACTTTTAAAGTACAAACTTTTTTTGCACTTAGAAATTGTGCAAGCAATATTCTTTATGCGATGAACTGGTATCAGCAGATTCGTTGGACTTATTTTGTATAGCACACAAATCACTGTCAGCGTTCAGTAGTGCACAAGAACCAGATTTTTCAGAAGTGTAAACTTTAAAGATTTTTTTCTCGGCAAGTAAAGACAGTATTTTCATAATCCTACTTCATTGCATAGATCCTCATAAATACTATCTGTAAAAAATATTTCCTAATCCTCTTAACTTTTATTAAGGGCTACATCTTTGCTCCAGGAGAGGCCCTTTTTAACACACATTATAAGATCTGGATATGTTGCCATGGTAACAAGAGAGCCAAACAACAGTGTCGTGGTAATGTTTTGTAGTGGGCAGTTGACATATGATAGTTTCTGAAAAACGTAAGTTTTGATGAAAATTGGGTTTCCAGTGTCCCATACCACCTTAAATGAAATATCATAACTAGAAGCTGGAAGTGTGTTTTTCTCAATTACATACAAAACAAAATATAAAAACTTAAAAGGCTGTTATAAAACTAAATGATTGCTATAAAACTAATCTTACATTTAATGCTCTAACAAGAAGGTTGAAAATGGTTAAAAGTGGGTAAATTTTAAAAGTTGATTGTCCATTTTTTATTTGTTTTTGGCATTTTGATATTTGAAATGAAATGACCGAGTTGAAAGTCTTAGGCGGAACATTTTCTAAAAATAATCATCTATCCATCAAGAGTGATTGTTATGGTTCCGGAGTCGATAGACTGTAGCCATTTTGTCGCCGTGGAGGTAACCTGTGTAACATCACCACAGGAAGCCTACAGAACTGCAAAACAATATTCGTCAACTGTCAGCCGATATCTCGGAGTTGATCTCCAAGAGATTTTTATATCAATTCAAAAAACACGTGGCTTTCAAAAGTGTGCAATTATAACTGCTAACATTCCAGATCATGATTTTACATTCTCTTTAGTAAATACCAATCCAAAACTTTTTAAATAAAAGCAACAGTAATAAATTGTCTTTTTGAGATGAAATATTATTTTAGTGACTACTACATCAATAGAAAGTCCCAATCCCCAACGTAAATAAGTGATATATATACGAGAAAACAAATAGTTTTCCGACATATAAATTTCTTCACATTCCATGTTTAACTGCAGTAACCAGAAGAGCTTAATGGATACTGTTCATCAAGCAATAGTAAATAAATTGCATTAAGAAAACAAATCTTTTTTATCTTGAATTGACGTTGGATCCAGTGGATGAGATATATTACCTGGAATAACTGTTAATTATGTTTTATGTATAAATACCAACTTTTATAAGTCGCGGATCAGGGATCATAGAGTAACTTTTACATTGGGAAGAGAGAGCACTACCTGAGGGCCGCAATCGCATTTTTTTTTTTGGGTTCCGGGAGCAAGTGCTTCAAAAAATCGCTAAAAGCCTCTTTCGTAAGTATTTAAGTATTCAATAACACTTAGTGATCTTATAATCATCAGAAGCTCAACGTTTTTATGTTAAATTAGTCAATTTTTATAAAGGCCCCAATCTCCACGGTCCCAGGGGATTTCAAATTTTGAGGTACTAACTGTACATGTAGACAAATAACGTATATTATCGATCTATTTATTCAACTATCTTCAGAAAATGATTGATTCGAACGTATTCGGAGCTTTATTTTGCTTTTCTATTGTATATGATAGATTGAAAAGCACTGTTTGTGATCGATATCTAAATTTGAGAACTGTGATATGATTGAATGGAGCTTAAAAATTGAAATCTAAAGATTTATCGTTCGATTGGCAGGATTATACGTTTGCTCAGTTCACTTGTCAATTTTCAGAAACTTGGTTTAGTATAGATTCTTTATTTCTAGTATAAACTTTAGATTTCAACTTTCATGGAGGCAGCGTGGCACGGTGGTCAGGGGTGGGGATTTAAATGCGGAAGACCCGGGTTCGAATACCTGACTCGGACAACTGAATGCATTTGTCCTTGGTGATCCAAGGGGAATATTCACCACTCTTTGTACATAGCCAACCGGTTTGCCTCCTACCAGTGGGATTCTTAGCTGGGGGAGAGGGGGCGGGTTCGAATCCTGGGCTCCGCATGTGGGCTGTCGATCTCAGTCTGACTCCGAGGGTTTTTCTCCAGGTACTCCGG
>JAOBAY020101409.1:0-16752 GCA_025331085.2 Zoanthus sociatus | reverse complement strand
GCGTCTATGAGTCTCATTATTTGGTTCCCGTACCGGTCTTGTATTCTGTTTCTGAAACCTTATTTTTTGCAGGTGGCGACAAATTTCTTCATATTTTTTGAACTTGACTTTCAGAACAACATCAAACGACCTGAAGAATACAGCCTAAGCACTGTCGAAACATCGTCAACAAAAATAAAAACTATCACAGAGCGTTCATATACCCGTAAAGGACAATGAAGAGATTTGTAGCCACCTGCAAAAAAAGGGTTTCAGAAACAGAAGAAAAAGATGTATTGCGTGTACATAAACTAAATACTATATTTTGAACAGACGTTTTTTTTCTTATTGCTCAATGTGTTTTAAATACATGTCCTTTATTATGTATGTAACACTGACGGTGTATAACGATATTTTAAATTTGTTTTGACATTTTGTTTTGTGTTACTGTCTACTCAGAAGGTAATACACAAATATTATTGCTTCACAGACTGCGTCATTGTCATACACTCTGAAAATGCCAAAGCCCGTACTGGCTGTTGAATTCCTTGAGGTACTGCTAGTTGCAAATGGGCAATAACAACAAACTTAATTAACATCAAACTCTATAATTATAAGTCTTGCACCTGTAATTGATATGACTGATGTTTTGCTGTCAAGTATACAAAACAAGCAGGGACGGGATACGTTTAGTTCGGCCTCTAGAGGAAGTAATTGTTAAAGAGAAGCGTGACAAAAAAACTTTAGGCATCAACGGGATTTGAATCCGTGACCTCAGTCGGATACCTATACAGCCCTTTAGATAACTGGGCTATGAAAACACTTATAACATGGATCTTAGGTAATTCTTGTCATTAGTGCGGAGGTCATCAACACTACCCTAAGGTGTACAACAATTAATAAACCAGAGTTTGTATCGTGGTGTTAACAATAACATGAATGATCATCACGCTCATGAATACGCAATTTAATTAACTGTATCATTCTTAACATCACGGTGTGTTATCACGAAGTTGGTAATCTTGGTTTGAAATAGTTCAAAACCATTTTTAACATTATAGTTCTGTTTACAATAATTCGTTAGTTTTGACATATTTTAGGAAAACGTTGTTGCTGTTGGTGGTGAAGCTGAGGGAATTCATATTTATGATATCGAGAAAGAAACTTGTCTACAGATTATTCCTGGACACGAGAGCAGGTGAGTCCTTCTACCCTTACTTAGTAAGTCTGTAATTCTATTATTAATACAAAACGAAAATTGTATGTAAAGCCAGGTGATGTTGTTATAGCACTGAAGATAATCGCATAAGACTAAGCTTTAGTGACCTAGAAAGTAGCACCAGATGTAACTGCCTCGATGGTTTATGTATGTGGAGCAGAGCACCTCGTGGACTCATAAGATCTTGAGTCATCAGGTAAAGGGATACAGGACTAATTCTTAGTGACCTGTTGAGATTACCATAAGATGTAGACTGCTTTGATGGTTTATGCATGTGGACCATAGCATTTCGTGGACTCATAAGATCTTGAGCCATCAGGTTGAGGGACACAAGACTAAGCCATTCTGATCTAGAGGTTACCATCAGATGTAAACTGCTTTGATGGTTTCGGGATTTACAGCATAGCACCTCATGGACTCATAAGATCTTGAGCCATCAGGTTGAGGGACACAAGACTAAGCCATACTGATCTAGAGGTTACCATCAGATGTAAACTGCTTTGATGGTTTAGGGCTGTACAGCATGGCATCTCATGGACTCATAAGATCTTGAGCTATCAGGTTGAGGGACACAAGGCTAAGCCATACTGATCTAGAGGTTACCATCAGATGTACACTGCTTTGATGGTTTAGGGATGTACAGCATAGCATCTTGTGGATCTGCAATTTTTAGCCACACCTTAAAAAAATACTACAGTTTCCTCTGTCGTTAGTGTGTCGCTCACTAGTACCCTTTTAATGGATTTTGCAGTAAAAAAAGGTTTATTTTGATAATTATTCAATTAATGTTTGTTCGGCGAAAGGTATCATAGAAAATAAGTTTTAAAACGTATTACTGCTGATAAGGCACCATAAAAATATCACTGTCATGTCTTTGAGTACCCCTTGAAAACATCTTAATCTTTTCATTTGTACCTTAGCACGAACCCTGTCAAGGTTAAAAGAGATTGTTGCTGGCATAGATGCCCCTATACGCTAGTACTTAACACATGGAAATCACGAAGACCTTCTATGTATATCTAGTAATTAATGACAGGCTGCTGGCTGATATTACCTGTCACACATACTAATCCCCAACGCATTTTTGTGCGGCCGAATACTAGGGTATACGCTTTTTTTTATAAGAACCAATTAATTTTGCGGAGGCTCATTGTTCTTAATTTTTGGCGTTCGTAAGCCTCAATTTCTTCTTAATTTGTTCTTATTTCTGTGAGAGGTTTGAAAATTCAGTAAAGTTTCAAATAAAAACATTTTTACTTTTTTAGGCTCAGCCATAGCTTGTTCTGAAATTATTCTTAATTTTTGGCCAATCTGAGCCTCATTATTCTTATAAAGTTGTTCTTATAAAAACGTATACTGATATTCTTAACTATTTTTGAGCTTTGTTGCCTCAGTAAAACACTGAATTTCCGATAATTCTCGCTCATTTGTTGCCACTTGCTTACCCAGGATCAAAGGACTTGCGTCACTGGAGGACTCCTTTAGTGAGAAAAAGAGGACGCTTCTGTTTTCTGTGTCATCTGATGGAGCACTCAGAGCTTGGTCGCTTGATCCGAAAGATGTGAGTAACGTCCGAACAATTTTTCATGTTTTTTCTTTTATTCGCCACTGCTTTTTCTGGGTTGCAAGACGTTGTGTCACATCACTCTACAATCTATTTTCCGATATGTTTTCGTCGAAAGCGTTCTCGCAATTAATTTAAGAAATTGCGCAGAGGGATTTATCAGAACAGTTTAGCCTTTAGAAGCAGTTGGTTCGAGCCATATATATACGGAAGTCTGACACACAGGTCCAAATTCCTTGCTGGGAGAAATTTTGTGCTTTCCAGGATTTCTTTTTAATTATTTCTTGAATTTGATTTCAGTATTCTGAAGAGCCGAAACTCATGGCAAAATACTCGTTAAACGGACGGCCAACATGCCTTGCGGTATACAGCGAAAGTTCACGGACCATTCAACAAGCAAAAACACAATCAGCTAAAGCAATCAAAGAAGAATCGGTCGCTAAAGTGAAAAAGAAGAATGAAGCTAAACAGGATAACAGACGTGCAACAAGTGAATCTGGTGCGTTTAGTTTCAGAACTTTCTTTTGCTTTTTTTAGATGTACTGGGGATGGTTTTGATAATTAATCAGTGCATGGGAGATAAAGGATAACTCTGCCCGCCTTATCCAATCTGTAACTGGACAATGAACTATCGTTCCTAATTTTTAATGATTGAAATGATTAAAGTAACAGTAAATTCCGTTTTTGAATACCTTAGATTACACATCAGGTTATAAATGATATATTCTTACAGCACAGTTGTTGACACCAGATGATAGTTTCTTTGGGAATCGGGAACCCAAAGTGGTTATTGTTTTGGATGCATGCCCATCTCATGGTTGTTTGTGGCTAGAATCAGTTTTAACTTGCTTATACAAAAATTGTAACTTGTATTTTAGATTAGATTATCGAAATTAAATTCTTAATCTAATTCTAAAATTAACAATTGAAGTCTCCTAAAATTGTAATAACAGTTTCAAGCAAAAATGTAATAACTTCAGAAGTTGAAACATTTATTGTAAACAGGGTCAAATAAATCAAGACAGAACTCTTATCAAAGGAGTTTACTGTTACAGTACTTACATTAACACCTAAAAAAAACGGTCAGACACAAATATTTCAGGCATTGATTTTGGACACTTTTTTTGTGAATTTCGGGCAAATTTTGGACAAAGTAAAAAAGAACAAATTCAGAGAAATTATTCAGTTCATTTTCATTTTGTAGGGGTACATTCAGTTCGTTTTCAGGAAGTGCACTGGTTAAATCCAAGTTTTTTTAACCTGCTTGTGCAGATCAAATGGTTTTTGGTTGTCAATGAATTTTAAAATTGGCGCCTTTGTTTTGACATCGAGATGATATACATCCCAATTATCCAATCAGCACATTTTATTCTAGTAATACTTTGAAACAAAGCGCGCTATCGAAGAGGCCTCACTGTACACTGAACACTGAAGAAGATATTTCCCTAGAATTAGAATACCAGCAGTGATGAGGATGACGATGATGAGACAGTCATAATTATTGATGATGATTAAGACGAAGATTGAATCGGTTGAAGCGTATTTATTGATCAAGAGCGAACTTTTCAAGGGCTGTCGTGTAACATCAAACGTGAGAAACTATATATACTAGCGTGCATGGTCAAAATCCTATTCTAAAAATTTTTTTAGGCGCTAGATATTTTTCGAGAGATTAGTATTCGAATAAAATTTTTGTCCGAAATTAAATTCGTCCCAAATTTTTTGATGTTGGTGTAGCATTTTTTGTGATTAAATGTGAAGGAAAGACAGAACAATTTTTAAGGAATGTAGTTTTACTTAGTAAAAATTGAGTCACTATTGTAAATACTGCAATCTGATTGGCTACCGTGCTCACTATCTATCAGGTGATAGGATAGTGTGTGCGGGGTGTAAACAAGTAATACAATCTGATTGGCTACCGTATGTAAACAAGTAATACAATATGGCGTCCCTTTCCCGCTTGTCAGACGTTTCGGAAGAGGAGTTAAACGCCATTATTCAAAAAGCAATCGCAGAGATGAATTTGAAGTATCAATTTGACAGTTTCATTTGACGAATAGCCGCTGGTGAATCAGCATTATTTGTTTGAATAAATTCACTAATCAGTGTTATGACAAAGTATATCCTTGTTCTTTTGTTTCTTATTCAGCGATTTCTACTTAAACAATTAAGGCGTGGACACATGGTGCAACATTTCATGCAACATTGCGCGCAACAATTTTTTTGGAGGTGGACACCGGTTGCAACAAAATCACGCAACATTGCTTTTGATAGCGCGGCGGGTTTACCCAGCATCACAACAATCAAGATGGCTTCCAACAAGAAGTCCTGTTTAAAAGGAAAATTTGTTGCACGCAATATTGCAAGAGTAGAGCGCAATTCAACTTCAGTTTTGTTGCGTGCAATGTTGCATGCAACAAACTTCATCGGTGGACACACGCTGCAACAACCCTGCAACGCACAATGTTGCATGAAATGTTGCATCGTGTGTCAGCGCCTTTAGAATACTCGCTCTCGATTTCTATCGCCAATCAATAGAAATTACAAGCATATATTCTATACTCTTTTTTTATAAGAAAGTTAGGCTGAAAATCGGCTAAAATTTAAGAACATGCTAAGAACACACCCGAGGCTGAGGAATGGCCGACAACTTTATTTTGTTACATTACAGCACAAAGTCATGGATTAAGCAAATAGTCGATAGTGCAACATTTTTGGCGACTAGAATAAAGTACATAAAATTTTACGAGAACAATTTGGAGGACTCATTATTTTTTACTCGGGCTACCTGTGGTAGGCCGAGTTTAGGTTTCGGTTTGCTATCAGTCTATCTATCTATCTATCGTAGTCGAGGTTCATGAAATCGAGGCGGCATGCGACTGAAGTGCTTGTTTGCTCATGGTTGTCCTTCTCTGCTGGAAATTTTTATATCGTAATTCATCTAGCCGGCTTGAATTAAAGTGGCATAAAGTTTGTAATCGGGACGAGAATTATGAACAGAAATAACTTAAGAACTTGAATCAGACACATTCATCTTGTTTTCAATGTCGAAAGCATGCAGAGTTGACGAAATTGATAAAATTAAAACTTGTAAACACTCATCGCTTGACTTCCAAGTTGAAATTCCTAATTATCACAAACATAGTCTGCAAATAAAGGTTTTAAAAGTAATAGCTTGACTTAACAACTCACTAATCCCAAGTAATTTATATGGAGAAATTAAAAACGGAAAAAGCTCTTTAAAAGCTTTTGTCTTCACTGATGTAACAATTGCCGGCTATAATAAAGATGGCCAAAAGCTGTTTTCCAGATGTCTATTTATATTATTCAAGTAAAGTTCTACAATTTTGCAAACTTACAGTATAACACTGAATAAAATAGAATTTGCTTGGTAAATTTTAAAAACTTGTCCAGCTAACACTTCTCTGTTGTGTCAAACAAATTCATAAGTTCGTGCTAGAAAAGTGATAGTATACGTATAGACAAACAAATAATCGTTCGAGGACTACTGAGTTTTGATACGCAGAAATTTGTTTATTTAACCGGACACAAAACACAACAGTAGTCATTAAAATACGCATTGGTTCTTGGAATCAGTTTACGATCATAAAATACTTGTTTTTCCCAAAATAGGTTTATTTTTGGTTCGAAAATAAAGACACAGTTTGTGTTCATTGATAATTTAAATTTTATCACAATTCATCTAGCCGGCTTGAATTAAAAGTGCATAAAGTTTTACTAGTCGCAGAGTTGACGAAATTTATAAATTTTTATCACATCACACCGCTTGACTTTCAAAGTTGAAATTCCCAATTCTCACAAACAAAGTCAAAGATTTTTAAATGACTTAACAAGACATTAGTTCCATGTTTTTATACAAAATCAAAGACACAAAATGTTTTTAAAAATTTTCTCGGAAAGGTACAACAAAATTGTCTATATTAATCGGCATTTTATATCAACCTTATAATATATATGACCCAGGCACTGTTTTCCAGATGTATCAGTATTATAAATTAATAATAATATGTAACTTATAACAAAGAAAATAAAATTCGCTAGGTAAATTTATACTCGTGAAGCCAACACTTCTTGATCAGCTGTCAGTGTTTATGAAACACAGGTAACCCATGGTGCGCTGTATGCAGAGTCATTATGCCAAGATAATTTTTCCATGGCTGGCATGCAGATTAGGTAGCCTGAGTGAACGCCCATAGGCGTCTAGTTTAGATATTTTCTGAAATACCAGGGTTAAGCACTGCCTTAATTCGAGCGTACTCACCAGCTCCTAGGACAAGGTATACAGGGAGAGTGGTTTTCCTGCAGGATTGTTGAGTTTGACAGGCTTCAGGTAGGGGTACTTTGCTATAAGTGCTTCGTAGTGAGGGCTGTCAATTCTCAGTAACTCGCTCTTTTCAACCTCTTTCAGCTCCACTGGCTTTTCATAGTTAGAATCCATTTCCGCGATGGTTACCCTGTACTTATGAACACGCACTTGCTTGGTTGTTAGTAACATATCAATATTTCTTGTCGTTACAGCATGTGGCTTTACTTTTATCAAGTTAGTAATAGTTTTTGCAGCGTATAAACTTCCAGCGCCAGTATATACTAATGCTCTGCATTGTATCCCATTTATTTTCAGAACAATAATTGGGAAAACACTTTCTCTCTCATCTTTAGCTGTCATGGCGTTTGGGTTGCTTGGTAGTTGTTCTGTGCCTGTATAGCAAATGGAGGAGTTTTCCCTTTTGTTACACTATTGGGATCTTGAAGCACTTGTGCAAGAACTTGCCCAATGGTCGCTGCCTGTACAATTAAAACTGAGTGTTTTATGTATAAGAGCACTTCTTCTCTCGGCCCGTGTTCCAATGACTGTGCAATCAACGGAATGGTGCTCTATGCTGTTACAATAAACACAGTCACGGTTACTTTTGTCACGTGTATGGAAAACTTTCTTTGGGGGTGGTTTGCTGAATTCCCTTCTGCAGCTGTTGTAGTCACGCTCTGTGTCCTGAATTGGATTCTTCCTCATCCACAACTTCAGTGCTGCCATTAGCTGCTCATATTTCCTGCAGTCAAAGGTATTGTCGTTACCAATCATCTCATTTCTTATTCCAGATTGCTTATCAAGGGTAGTTTGAGCTAGTTCCTGCATTCCGTTTAGCTTTCCTAATGTTTTTAGCTTTTGTACCGCTACAAAAAGCTTATTGGCAAAATCATACACTTTTCTAACATCTCTACCAGGATTCGCAAGGTTGTTTATTTCTCTTACATATCCTTTTACCATTTCACTTAGGCGGCCATATTTTTCTTTCTGTATCTTCTTTGCCTCCAAATTTCAAAATTCAACATTGCTGCAATTATCAGGAGTTCTCGATGTTTTTCAATCATTGATATAAGCAAGTTAGAAAGCAGACACTTAACTTCCTAACTTGTTGAATCTATTTATGTACATATGGATGTTAGAGTAATGATTTTTAGGAAAAGATTTTGTGTTATTTTTTTTTTGAGGTGTAGTTTTCATTGGCGATTCAAATACTGTGCACGATTTGATCATTTTACTATCATTTTTAAATTCTAAGTAGAAAATGACTGCATAATTGTTGAAATGTTGTTGATAATATGTTGTCACTTTTTTGGAATATGATTAATTTATTTTTTTTTTACCTTCTTTGAGGCACTTGCTATCTGGCTCATCAAGTGGACCATATTCGCACTTGGGGAAAAGTTGACCATGTCCTTCATGAACATCCTTCACATGATTGAGGATCGACAGCCACTTCTTTACCATGATTTTCTATCTCCACCACTTGAAGATATAACTAGTTAGACTATGCAGCCATTTCCTAAGGTCTTCACGTTATTTTTTCTTTTCTTCTTTTCAGTCCCTAAGCATTAATTACTAAATTAAACGAAACTTACCTGTAAGCTGAAGTTTGATTGGAATTCTATTCAGTCATCAGTCAGGAACAAAGGCATCACATGAGATGTGCATGCGCTCTTGCTGGTCATTATTCACTGTGAGTGATACTGGAGCAAAGGAACGAAGGAGCAAGGGAGGGTAGGGTTTTGGGCATGTGATTCCTTCGTTCCTGACTGATGACTGAATAGAATTCCAATTAAACTTCAATTTAATTTAGTAATTCTATCACGTCATCAGTCTATGTCACTACGGAGTCACATGAGACTTAAAAGTCTGGTATCACGAACACCCAAAAAGTGAAAAGACACTGAATATTTATTTGTCTGAACTGGAACAAAACCTACCATTGTAATACATTTTATAAGAATTGGGTGCCACTGAAAGTAGAGGACTCTACGTCTATTGTTTAATAGTAATAATACTTTGCAAAGGTTGCTGCATTTGACCAACCTGCTGCCAACTTAATCGCATCCAAATTCAAAGGTTTGGACTTACAACATGAAGAAGATGCAGCACTAGTATTGTGTCCTTTGTATATATTCACATCCGACTCTAAAACCGATTTTATCCATCTAGAAATGGTGTTTTTTGATACTGGATGATGCGGTTTATAGTATCTCAAAAATAACTGAGATTGTCAATTCCTTAGCTGCACAGTTTTCTGCAAATATTCATTCAGGTGCTGTACCACACATAACCTCTTTGTCTTTAAATGCAACCAGTTCAGTGGGCCTCAGATGTTTTTCAGGCTTACTTTGATTCAAGTTTTCCTGTACTGTTATTCAATATTCATCATCCAATTGTTGAATGTAGTTAATATATCCAAGATGTGAATAGTTTGTTCTCATTATGCAGTTGTAAGACATAATAACATAGTTTCAGCGTAAGTTCCTTAAGGACCAATGAACTTGGTGCCTGGAAACCATCTAAATAATTCAAAACAATCTTAACAACCCAAATGGTAGAGTATCTTTGTAAAGCTGGTTTAAGCTCAAAAATGCCTTTCAAACAACGAGAAACTAAATGACGTTCGCCCAAGTCTACTTTATCTTTCAGTGTTATGTTCAATGAAAGTGCTGAGCGTGTAGTGTTTATGGCACTATACCCCAACCCTGAGTATGTAGCATATCTAAAAAGTTCATTAGAATAAAGGAAGAGAAAACAATTTTTAAGTCCTTGGCGGGAATCGAACCCCACATCTTCGGTTTACTAGTCCAACGTATTGACCACTACACTACAAGAACTAACCACGCTGGAAACGCAGCCAGTTAAAATAATGTATGAGGTAACTGTAGGGATCCCAGGGCATTATTTTCTCTATGGATAAGTTGAATACCATAAGTTGGGTACACATAGAATTAATGAAATAACATGAAAGTATATTAAATGCGTTCGGTGTGTATATTGTAGAATGAAGGTTTATAAACATCAAACTTATTATCACCACAATACTTTTGTCACTTCTCCAGGATGCTGTCACTATATCCTTTGCCTTGTCTGACAAATTGTAGAGATTCAACTTCCCTGTTACGAGAGGTACACCATCAGATTTAGTTGTGCTAGATTTGATGAACTTCTGAAGGGTGGCCTGGTAGACTCAGTGAGTCTGGTCTTGCCTTGATATGTATCGGGCCTTGTTGAATCATCTGCAGTGCTTTGGATTACCAGGCGTGGGTTGGCCAGTCTGGTAACACACAAACTCCTGCACTCAATGTAGCACCACAAACAGTCAGAGCAAGGAATTTTATAAACAATAGCTCTTTATTTATTGGGGAAACGGGGAGATCTTTCACAACACACAAGAAAGAACACATACATGTAATGTAAAATTATGCAAAAAGGGTTCGAATGTTGCACAACATGCTTGGAACAATTGTTATAGAATAGATTTGAAATTAGCTAAAGTTATTGATGAATTTTAAACAAAGGAGAACTCGAGTCATGGCATACCGCTACGACAGAAAATGCAAATACTAATTCCAAACTGCTCTCAAAACAATATACTATTCTTTTAAAAAATAGTTTTAGTGACATTTTATATGAATATAGATCTCTAGTTTTTTATTGTTTGTATTGTATTGTATTTTTATATTTTTATTCAATATTTTTATTCTTATTTCACAACTTTTAACTTTTATATATGGACTCTTTTTAAATATTTGTTATTTGTTAAAGGTTGTAGTTTGACAACCGAAAGCTCGTGTTATTAAAAAATTTTACTAAAGAACGTTTTTACCATTTTATAATTTTATGCCTGGTTGGGATTCATCAATTTTTAATCTGATCGAGTTGGTTTCTCTTTAGACGGGACAAGGATTGTCTACAAATGAAACCCAGTAGAAGTCTGAAGGACTTTGCCGCGGTTGTACAACAAAGGGAAAAAAGGAGGGTTTTGGCAGAAAAATCTTAACATTAATAGTTGCTATTAGTTACAACGCTAGTGTAGTTTTTAGAGAGCCATAAAAAAAAATGTTTGAAGAATTTTACGCCAACCTCGTAGATCAGCAATTTAAGTATTTGCTTTTGAAAGGTGCTAAAACAAACCGTGTGTTTTTACAAGATTGCGATCCGTCTTAAAACTCGGCCGTGGCAAAACAGGCTATCGTACGTACCAAAGCTGTGTTATATCCAATCCCCCCCTCGGTCTCCTGACTTAAATCCAATTGAAAACTTTTTTTATTTTGTAACAAAAAAATTAAGATCTATTGCACTTGAAAAACAAATATGCACAGAGACACATGAGTTTCAAGAACGAGACAGAGAGACTATTTATTCATTTCCAGTTCAAACGATTAACAATTAAATCTGGCAGCTAGCAATCTAAATGTGGAGAAAATGGCACAGGATACATCCAAATGGAGAACATTGACTTCGGCCTTATGTACCCCCGGTACAAAGAGGATTAAGTAAGTAAGTAATTTATATCGCAAAGTAAACATGAATTTCAGTGTCGCATTATCATGGCATATTTTATTATTTAGTAACTACTGGCACCCATACCACTACATCAAGTCTCCTGCAAAGCATAGGGGGCACCTGTAATTGCTGTCATCAGAGGGAATATCTAATCCAACACAATACTGATGGTGCCAGGATTTACAGCCATCGCATTCAATCCAGTAGATAACATCAGTATCCTGAAGTAGGGGCTCATCCTTCATGCATATCATGCATAACTGGTCATCCTTTATGCTTTCCCCTGCTTGTTGTTTTGTTTATATTAAACATAAACATTAAAAACATTGAAATATGTCAAGTAATTGAGCTCTTTTAACAGCACAACCCAATATCATATTATAGAATTGAAACTACAGCAGAACCTACGTTAAAGTTTTTTTTTACTTCTTTCCTGTCATATTTCCTCTGGGAGTTTCAGCTGCTTTCTTAGCCCCTTCCTTTCTATTGTCATGTACTTCATTTAAATGTTGGAACCACATTTGGACCTAAGCAGATGAAAAATAGGGAATGCTGTGGATTGTAATTCTTTCGCCATTCTTGTTGGTTGTGATGACAACTTTTACTTACACTCAGCAGAACTACATTTATATACTAGAATATAAATAAAATGAAACTGAAACTCACAGTAGTATGAGTGCTGGAACTCCTGAAGAAGTATAAACTAAGAGTCTGAACTGTCATTATGTACTGTATTTGGCATATACCGTAGCAGATAAATGGAAAGCAAATGAAGATGGAAAGAAAAATACAGAAATGTACTAAGAAAATATACTTGTTTCAATATTAATATTTATCTTCTTTTACTTACATTATTTACTATAATACAACGATGGTATTATTGTGTATTAATACTCTGTGTGTTGATACTCTGTAATACAATTATTGTGAATTCGTGTGGTAAGTTATAAAATCGCCACTGATGAAATAGATCTTTTGCTTGCTTACCTGCTTTCTTATTCATGCCTTTGCAAGTGGTCCCTTTTTCGATTTTTGCTTTGTTTGTTTTTGTTTATTTGTGTGTGTTTCAGTTACATGACCTTCCACTTACTATATTATATATTATATTCACAATAATGGCTGCGTAGATGTTAGCCCTTCTGGTTATTACAGGTAGCTAGTACCCAATTTTCATTTTTTGCATAGAATTAAAAAAAAACAATAATTTTACATTGCTCATGTAACTAAAGTCTGTAAAGTTTTTAATTCCGGGTACAAATAAAGGTCATACAAATCATAAAAGATCTACGATTATTATGTAGATACAATAGGTAATTTAATATCCACTGCTGTATTTTCTTGTTAAATGAAAACGGAGAATACACACCTTATCAGGAGGTAAAAGTGTCCTAATGGAGGCTTGATCAATTTTCTCTTCATAGTTATCTTGGCTGAATATCTCTTTCAGCACCACATTTGGTGGTGGAACACTCTGAAGCTGCTCTCCCTTGAGGGCTTTCTCTGTTTATTTGGCAATAGGTAATGACCAGTGCAAGGGCTCTTTTCACAACTGCTACAGGATGGATTGCCAAAGGGTCTTAAAATAATCAAGCACTGAATGAATTTATATATTAGGAATATACCCAGGCATCTTTTCAGGGGTGGATACACTCAACAGTTTAAACCACAGCAGTTAATTAACACAATTGTTTTTACTTCCTTGAGGAAGGCTTTTGATTACCCAAGATGTTGAATGGTCTGTCCCGGTAAAATAACTATTTTTGCCAATTCCGCAAGCTTCACTGTCAGAAATACTATATTTTACCTACACTACCCATTCAGACACTTTACAACTAAATAGATACATGGGCCTGTAGGTCAGTGAGAACCCCATAGAGTTGAATGTTGGTCGATAATCAGCGCTTTTAATCTTTTTTTTTTTTTTTATAATTTGTGTTGTAGAGGCTTCATCAGCGGACCTTTTGATGGACGCCACTTGCGAAGAGACCAGTGTTGAAATTTGCCTCATCAGCTCGGCATTATTGGCCTCCAATCATCTTGTCATCAATGGGTGCTTGCGATGGCATTCCAAACTGCCATAAACTTTGAGTTCCAAAATTTCGCTTGCAAAGATGGATGGTGGGGGCATTATTCAAAAAGAAGACTCAATACATCTTTGACATATGGAAGTACATTTGAAGGCACCACAGAAGTTTGTCCATCATCAAAATATAAAACCTGACCAGCAAGGTTGACATAGATAAGTCCCCAATGGTTTACCATGAAGACAGGTACTAGTATTTGCTGGAGATTATCAAACAAATTTAACTATGACAACCTTTTTTTCAACTGCCTGAGTTTGAAGGCTTTGTCATCAACCTGCATTCACTGAAAAACTCTGTAGGAAAGTATATTGTGTCTTCTTTTCCTTGCATAGTGTTTTCCTCAATGAATTTGGAAATACACACATCAACAACAAAGCTGTCTATGTACCTTTCTTCTGCAAGATCACAAAAAGAAATCACATCAATAGATTTAAGATCACACCTTGGGATTGTGCTAGTTGTTGGTCGGTTCCAGAGAACTTCTTGAAGAACTGTAAGCTCTCCTGATGTGCAGTTGAGTCCTGAAAGCCACCTGGCTTCTGCAGCTACCTTATATTTTGTTTCAGGAATTTTATGGAATCTTTGAAGAGACTTTAAGCCTTGTTCAGAAAATTGGCCTAAGCATTTAACAACAACACCTGATGGGTAGTTTCCGTTTGCTCTCTCTTCACTTAGTAGTTTCTCCACTGTTAAGACAACTGTTTCACATGGGCGTTGCACCAAAGTGAAGGGATATATGAACGTTGGATTATTGTATGCTATTTGAGCATGCGAAGGAGCAAGAAAGCTAGAGTTCAAAACTACTGGAGGGATTAACACATCCAGAGCAGCTAATTCAGCTCTCGTTCAAGCAGTGGATAGGGCAGAAGGAAGCTGGGTACAGTGCCGTCTTTCATTGTTATTTTTATGGCCACTTGCTTGCCCAGCTTCATCTTTCTCATTGTGAATAACGAATGGTTCACTGCAAAACGACTCAGTCTTTATGGATGCAGATTTCAAAGCATCATCAGAACAGATTGCCTTGGCACATATTTGTGCAGGCGCAGGTTGTGTATCAGCAAAGTCTAGCTGTTTGGGAACATGCTTCTGCTTTTAATTTTTTATGCTGTTTCCTTTTTAGAAAATGCAAATTGCACATGTTGCTTGAGGTATTCCGTCTCCCACTGATCGTGGTTATACTCCAAAAGGGCAGACATGCTATGATCATCCATGCTTGTGCCCTTTTGGGTTATTTTTTTTGGTAGTAGCTGTTCAGAGTTGTGTTTTGTAAGCGTGAAACCCAATAAAGTTGTATAAATAAATAAATGAAAAGTAAGTAAGTAAGTAAGTTATAAGTAAAACCAAGAAGTCGCCCCCCAAAATTTCATTGAACAAGTTGTCAATTGACATTATCCAATCCCTATGCTCTTTTGTCCACGACCTTGTGTCAATGGCTTTCCATCCACAACCACGAAAACGAAACTTTTTTTTGCCTAAAATTGAAGACATGCAACTCATTTGCAAAATTGAAAATCTTCTTAGTTAAAATTGGGAAGGTAAGAGACAATAAAATGCTTTCACTTAATTATTGCACTTGTTCTGGTACACATTGTATTTCAAAATTACTTTGTCGTATAATTAATAATATATATCCCAATCAGTGTGACTGGCATAGTTATCTCGGTTGGAAACCGGAGACCACAATTATATTACTGGACCTTTTTAGAAATATCAATTAATTACAATTTTACTGTCACAAAAATATTACCATATTTCTATGAATTACAGCTGATCGTGATGAATCTTTCCTACTCAGAAAATTGCCCGTTTCAGGGATAATATTTTAATAATCACTTTGCTCAAACAATTGCCTTCCCCTCCTCGTTCTTAATCTCCATAATGGTTAAAACAGGGGTGATGTCAAGGAATCAAATAGGATATAGCTGACTAAAACTGTTAGGAGTATTCAACATAGAGAATGATTAAAAAAACTGGCATAATTTGGGTAATACAGTCGTCTAATTAAAAATAGGAGCTAATTTCTTAAAAAAAATCATTAATAAAACAAACTTCAATCAGAAATATTTGAAAATAGTCATCTTCCTCGAATGTTTCTCCCCTTTAAATAACCCTCTCCTTTTTAAAGCAATAAAAAATAACGATTTCTGGGCTATTATTCAAGGAAATGTTAGTACACACACCAAATATGATGGAATTCTTGGCCTCACGAAAAGAATATGTATATCTGTAACAGCATTGTTGCATTGTTGCAAATCAGTGTGTTAAATTTTGATCCACTGTAATGTAACAAAAGATATCAATTAACATAGCATTTTGAGTACATTTCACCAGAACATTGCGTTGTTTGAGACTGAGACGTCTAGGGCCAACAAGGCCATTACAAATAGTCCTGCATCTTATAATAAGAAAAACTGAAATTGACTATTCTTTCCAAGATGTAACTTACATGACTAACCCGGTGCTGATACATCGTGGTTGGTTGCCTTTGAGTAAAGACTTCAATGTAGCTTATGGGATATGTTGAAGCCTTGCCCAGAGTACTTATGAAGGGAACGGAACTGGCGGAGTAACATGGTACTGTGGTCAATTACCAGATGTCCATAATCGCCTGTGCCAAGATGGACACCAAAGAGTTTCTTTAAAAGAAAGCCCCGTTCTGTAAGTTGGAAGATATATGAGAAATCACATATGCAATCTGCTGACAAAAAATTAATTGACAAACAATTTTAAATGCGTGAAATTCTGTAAACAAAGTAAGAATGACAAGAAGATGGACTAAGGAAGTTGTACAGAAAAAGAGGTTCAGCAGGGCAAAACTCAAAATGGAACAAAATTGTAAAGGCGAAAGATATAAAACGAATTCCTGGATTTTTATTACAACGTTGCGGAGTCCTCATGACGCCATTGTCAAGTGAAATTAAATAATTATACAAGTGGATGACGTAAAATCCAATCTGAATTTGCATAAATGAAAATAGCAATGGCTATTTTTAGTAAAGTTATTGTGTAAACAGCTTAGCCTTGATGGAATCTGATTGTACATTGAGAGAGGGTGACTTTTCTCTTA